>JAUMHE010000041.1:239891-286673 GCA_032359235.1 Enteromius mattozi | reverse complement strand
TATATATACAAATAATACAATTAAATGATGAATAAAAATAGAAATTAACCATTTATAGACAGATAGACAGAACGATAGATAGATAGATAGACAGACAGACAGACAGAGAACTGGCTACTGAACTAAAGAGTTGATTGAGATAAACCACCAAATCGTTGTACTCCCACTTGAACTTACTAAATCAACTCTTTCTACACCTTCAAAACAGATCTAACAGTGTAAGAAAAGAGATGACACACTCCCTCCAAACACACACACACACATGACAATGCTTCAGCTGACCTGTGCTGTTCAAGCACTGAGAGGGGCTCAGGTGGCAGGTGAGATCTGGAGGCGTTTGACAAATAAAGGCGGTCAGATAACGGCAAGCCAGCATCTCCCAGAAGAGGACTGGACAGGGAGGAACCGGGCGGCTGTCCATTTGCATTGAATCACAGCTGAAGAGTTTGACCTGATTACTAACCTGCGTGTTCAGCCGGAGTTCTGAGACGACGCAGAAGCTCTAATCAAAACCACGAGACAGCGGAGGCCAGCGACATCGGAATGCAACTTTGTTTGGATGTCTTTAATTGAGAAGGTCAGAAACGGATGATAACGTGAAAATCACAGCGCTTGAGGACACGTATGTTGTCTACGCATGGCGATTCCATCAATCTCCAGGCAAATAAAAACTAATTGTAGCTCAACGCAAACAATGGCTGGATTTCAATTTGTATAGACCTACCACATATGAAAATTATGTTCTTGCTGGTCAAATTCCTATCCAGTGTAAATATAAATGGTAAATAAAACCAATAAAATAAAAAAACAAATAAATTACACACACACACACACACACACACACATATAACCATTATATTTATATATATATAAAATCTAGGAAATAAAAATAATTAAAAAATCTAGGAAATAAAATTAACAAAATAAAAACAATAAATGAATGCTTTTTAGCTTCACAAAAGTGAATACTGCTGTTTATTATTGTACGCAGGTATAAATAAAAATAATTACATAATACATTTAAAATAATTAAACATTAATAAAAAAATAAATCAAAATAAAATACTAAAACAATATAATAAAAATACAAAATAAAGATATACTATCACAATGTTGTATTAAAAATATTAGGGAAATATTACTGTTTATTATTACTGTATGCGGGTATAAATAAAAATGTAATAATCAATAATAAATAATAAAACAAAATAAACAGAAAATAAACAATTAAATAAACAATCTTCAAAGTGTTGTAAACAGTTTTTGTTTATTACTCACTGTACGCAGGGGTAAATATATAATATCAATAACTATAACTAATAACAAATAATAATTATAATATAACATCCTTCTGTTTATTTAGAGGAAAATGTAAAATCGTTAAATCACAATTTTATGGTTTTACTACTTGCATGTATAACAATAATAATGACTTTTATTGGAAAACGTGGGGGGAAATGACTTGGGAAATGACTTTTACATTACATTTTACAGTTTTATTTCTTGTTTGTGACAAAAATCCCAAAAATTTCAAGCATTTTGAGAGAAACTACAAAATGTTAGACGAATATCATTAAAAGAATGGAAAATCGAGATTAAATCTAAGCCCTTGTAATTGAAATAGTATGCAATCTGGCCATGATTTGGGATGCACTAATCCTAATCTTGCATACTATAAAGCATGAATAGTTCACAAACTGGGATTGAACCACACACACACTGACCTAAAAATGAATATCATGTGGCGTAGATCTCAAGCATCTCATTTTTTGGTATGTATTTTTGTTGTTGTTGAAAAAAGGTTGTGTGGTGTCAGGTTTGCACAACATCCTCTCACAGCGTGATATTACCAGAGAGATAAAGAGCTGGCATTCATTTTTAATGTCAGAAATGTAATGCATTATGAAGAATCCAAACACACACACATAGAAATGCAGAAACGCACACCTCATTAAGCCGTGCAGGAAACTACTCTGATATCCCTGAGCCTGTGTGAGATCCGCCGTGCCATGAGACTAATGCTGCTAATCGTCTGTCCGGAAAGCTCACGGATACCCTCAGGTAATGGGGCAGCACCTCGAGAGATGGCGGTCCTGCTGGGGAAATCATTTGTGGAGGTCACAGTTACAAATCGGCTACAATGAGAGCGATGTGACAAAACCAGACCGACTGTGTTACAATCAACGACAAACTGCAGGCTTGTGGCACACTTCATCACACATTGATTGATGATTGTTTGGGAATCCTGCTGGAAACAATTATTATTAATCAAATGAACATTTGCTAAGCCCTTAATATTGACAAGAATTGCCTTTAAAGTTGTCCAAATGAAGTTCTTAGCAATGCAGATAACTAATCAAAAATTATGTTTTGACACAATTACGGTAAGATAATCTTCAAGGGTACATGATCTTTACTTAGCATCCTAATGATTTTTGGCATAATTTGTTTTTTATAATTTTGGTCCTATAAAATGTATTGTTGGCAATTGCTACAAACAGCTAAAGTGTTACTTATGACTGGTATAAATAAACATAATAGGAAATATAAGATTAATATAACAGTGGAAATATAGGAATAACTGATCTAAAATGAAGTAAAACAGGAAATAAAAAAGAATTAATGAAAATGCAAAAATAATAAAAGACAGAGAGACAGGTAGATAGATATATAGATGGATTGATTGATTGATAGATAAAATAAGTGTAAATATAAAAATATATAAATAAATAAAATAGGCAATATAAGTAAATAATAAAACATTATTAAATAAATGTAATAAAATAAAACCTTTGTGCACCATATTTTCAGATCATTTTAATAAAATTGTTTAAAACAGCCCTATAACAATGGACTTACATTAGAAAAGACTGAAAAGTCAGTGACATTTTTAAGGTGGGGCTAAGCAAAGACTTAAAGGGGTCATATGATGTTGCTAAAAAGAACATTATTTTGTGTATTTGGTGTAATGCAATGTGTTTATGTAGTTTAAGGTTCAAAAAACACATTATTTTCCACATACTGTACATTACTGTTTCTCCTCTTAGCCCCGCCTTCTGAAACTGGTCGATTTGTGCAAAGCTCATCATTCTAAAAAACCGAGGTGTGCTCTGATTGTTATGTCCTCTTTTGGAAGCACAAAGTAGTTTCACTTTCACAATGAAACACAGCGTCTCCAGAACATGGCGCCCACAGCAACACTTCAGCTAGAATAATAGCTCCGCTGACATTTGGGCGGTGTTATGAAAATAAACCCACTCTGTGATGTAGAGAAGTGTGTTTGTGTTTAAATGAGCTGTTTTAGGGGGGCGTGGGTAAGTCATAACTTTTATAAAGAATATCTCTTTGGTTTTGAATCTTTAGTCTTTGCAACTTTAGGGATCATATCTATGCAGTAACAGCTTGTAACAATCCAAAGAGAAAGTAAAAATCACATCATATGACCCCTTTAAATCCATGAGGTGCCACGAATGGTACAAAAATAACACATTTCATCTTGAACAGCCCTGAAAATTTCAGTTCTGAGGGTCATTTGTGAGACATTCATATATGAATATGATTTGAGCTTACATGCATCACAATACAATCAAGTACCACAAACTACAAAAACAAAAAGGAAGAAGCTAAAGACTATATTCTTAATGAGTATTTTGCTTTTGTTTTCCAGTAAAAATCTTAGAATCTAAAACAACACTTAATCAATGCAATTTCGCTTCTCCACAATCATCTGCATATTTTTTTTTTTTTTTTTTTAAATCCTCATTATTAAAGAGCACAACATCTGGAAAGCATCAGTTCCTATTTTAAGCACCAAATAAAAACCATCTGATAAACATACTAACAAGTCCCAAATATTCAAAAGCATCTGTTAAAATGTCGCTCTAACATTCGACAGGGAACCTCTCGAGGTGATAAGCCTGTTATGATAAACAAAGCTGTCTAAACAGGGCCTTCGTTAATTAAAAAGAAAGCTCTCACGTCACAGACTCTGTGTTACATGCAACGCTGCAGAAAAAAATGCAGCACTTTAATCCTGTTGACGGTATTATAAAAACATATAGAAATGTCAGGGTCTGTCGACATGGTTCAGCGCCCAGGCATCTGGAAAAGTGATTCTTGTCCTGACAGAAATGATTTCTGCACAAGCTAAATACATTGTACTCCAGCTTTTCTTCAGAGGGATTTGGAAGTTTTAACTTGGTGGCAGGTGGCAGCAGCCGTCGCCGGCATCCTGTCGAAATGTTGCCATGACTGATGGCATGTAATCCCAGTACAGCCAACACGTTCCTCTTCGTCTGGAGACAAACAGGTAAAGATCTGCTCACCTCAGAGCTGCTTTAGGATTTGCAGTGACATCAGGACAAGTTAAAGGCAAAGTGTGCCTTTTTTTGAATGGTAAAATGCTAAAATACCATTTGAATGTATAAAAACAACTACAAGCAAGCAGTTCTTGAGGCGTGTAAATACTTGGGTGCCTTCAAAAACCTTGCTCCGTTAGCTGAGGGCGGAGCTAGCTGCTTGTTCAACCAATAGGAGATGTTTGGAAAAACTGTTTTGAAACAGTCATTATTTTTGCAATTGGCAAAGAAATACACAATTCTTCTTTAACGCTAGGGTGAAATTAAATCGTTCAAGTTATTCAAGTTAACATGAGCATTAATTGTAATCATTGATTTTTTTAAATTCTTGAACTGGCTCTCATTCTCAGCAAAGTTACATTTATATGTTTAAAAATACAGTGAAACAATAATATTGTGAGTCATACAAGATTTTAAAATGGAATTTATTTCATTTATATTTGCTGATTTGGTGGTCAATTATTGTTCGTTTTCATTCACTTTCATGAAAAGCATGCACAACTGTACAACTGTTTGATACAACACTGATAATCAAAAATATTAAATAACAAATCAGTGGACCATGTGACACTGAAGACTTGAGAAACGATGTTCAGCTTTGCAGCACTGGAAATTTTTTTTTTTCTTTTTTTAAATATGATTACAACAAAAAACATTTTTTATTAAATGCAAAAATATCTCATAAAGTTGCTGTTTTTAAGGTATTTAAATCAATTGAATTTAGCAAGTAACTAAAACATAAAAAAAGACGTATTCCAAATTTTTGACAGGTAGTGTACATCCAACATTGGTTAAAAAGAATACCACGGGAAGCATAAATTTATTTTTAAAGGTTATATTTGTATAAAACCATTAGATTTGAGCAACTTTAAAAAGTATGGACTGCACTCTTAATCTTAAAAATGTCAACTAATTGAAAATTCCTTTAAAAATTCCTTGTTCTAACAGCCAAAAGGGAACGTTTTAGCAACGCATTGCTAATAGAAACATTAAAAACCACCAAAATAAAAGTGCACATATTTAATACATATTTCAACATGGTACGTGTGCCGTAAACGGTGTTGAATCATATGCAACTACTACCTGATTATTCCAGTTAAATATAAATAAGCATTATGCATTTACATACATTTTTAATGCATTGCAGCGCACCACTAGTGGCACCAAACGGAACTGCAATTCCTTTGTTTGAACGACTGTGCTGGACTAGTTTTAAAGTAATTTTTTAACATCGCATACTTCACCCTTAAACTGTACTCTTTATATCACAGCCTTTCACCTGTTTTAAATGACTTTATATTTAAATGCGTTTCCCTCCTGAGATCTTCATTTTAGCACAAAGGCCATTATAGCATCCGTTTTGTAATTTCTGCAGCTGTGTCTAGCAGCCGGCCATAATTAACTTGAGCGTCCAACTACTTAATTCTCCGAATGAATCAGCATTTGATCATTATGCCCCTACAGAACACATTCAATCCACAGATGCCTTATAATGACTCAGCTTTCCACTGAAATAACATTTATAATGCAAGCACAAGAGCTTCCTCTCTGCTTTCCCATGGTTTGGGTGGTATAAAACCTGCCCAAAAATTCACCTAAAAGGTGTCGAACCACAGAAAACAGGATCAATTATTTTTTTCTCTTTTGAAAGAAAAGAGATGAATGATCCACACAGACATTCTTGTATTCAATGCTGCAATTGTGGAAGTTGCGCAACCACAAAGTTCCACAAATACAGACTTGAAAAGGATGGAGAAGCACGAAAACATGAAAGGAGATCTGAAATCACTCTGAAATGCAAAGGGTACAAATCAGGAACACGGCATATCGAATTTGAGACAAGATAGCAACATGATGGATGCGCGCAACTAAAAAGCCAATTGCATTTCTGATTGGCGCACTGATGAATGAAGCCCCGCCTTTGAGTTAAAAGAGCCAATCGCACATGCAAATTAGCTTGACCAGAATGAAGGAAAAAAAAAAAAAAAAAAAAACTGTATTTTGCACGATTTGTGCGTAAGATGCACAATTTATGTCGTATGTTAATCTTTTTATGTTGACATTTAAAAAACTGCAACTTTTATATTTGTTGTTTGTAACAAATGCATTTAGATATACGTTAAACATAATTGTTGACAAAACATCTTTTGTTAAAATCTCATGCTTAAACCAACAGCAATCGAAACAGAAAAAGAGAAATATCAGATTTCCAAATAAATAATAACTAAGAAAAGAAAAAATTAAGACAAAGACCAATGAGAAAAATCAGATAGTTAAACATAAAAAAAAAAAAATCTAAAATGAAAATGAAAACTTAAAATATAATTAGCCTTCTTTTTAATTATTCTTTAACATTTATTTCAAGAACAATTTATATTTCGTAAAAATGCATACAAACCCATAAAAATATGGCATATTCAGTTTTTTTTTTCCTTTTGAAATGTGTTTTTTTTTATGTAATTTTGACAAACAGGTAACAAGATGGCCAGTGACTGAACTGACTTGTTTTACATAATCCATTAATTTTCAAATTGTCAAAAAGTAGCTTTTTAAAAACAAAAATGTAATACTCTTAATTCACACTGTACTATAATTAAAACGTTTTCATAAAAGTTAAAAAAAAAAAAAATTTAAAAAAATGCAAGCCCAGAAAATCACTTTTTTGCATTCCCTGCACAAATGTGTGTAGGACACCCTGTGCAATCTGACTAAAGCTTGAGCTGAGAGTACATAGAGCTGTACACAACTAAAACCAATAAACCACTAAAACCATTATCATATTTTCCAAAATATTTAATAAGCAAACATAAGGAGAGCAGAAATGTTTCAAAGACAGCTGTCCCAATTTTTCCAGGTTCAGATTCCAGTGTGACGGATGTTTTCCTGAGCAGCATTGTCCATGCATGTGTCATGGCGGTGCAGTGTGAAACAGATCTAACATGTACTGAGGATGACAGGAGAGACAGATATGCCAGACCAGGTTGAGGTGTTTTCACTGAGATGTTTGCCTCTCATCCCAACGTTCCTCACGGCAGAATTTCATTCCAAATGCAACAAGAGCGAAAACAAGCCAGAATTCAGGCAGACTTTCACCCTCACCTCTCATTAGAGAAGCAATATTGTTGTAAACGAGAGAGGCGTGTTTGCAGCATTAATATGAGGAGAAATAATCTGATTTATTGGCCCACAGCTACAAATTATCAGCATCCAGGAACGCAACAGAAACCGCTATTTCAGGAAGGAGTAGGACACACATGCTGACAAAAACCGCTCTAATTGATATTCCGAACTGACTTTGTTAATTAAAGCGCTGATTATCGTGCCAAATGGGTCATGACAACTGGAGGCGATGGCTTTTCCTTTAAAAGCAATTGTTAAATTTGTAACAAATTGTCTCGGTTCCCAAGAGTCCTTATCGGAGGTGACGTGACAAGTAAAGGAAATACTGTGCTCTCAAACAACGACCAAAGATTCACCTCAAAGAACTCACTCTAAAACCACTTTAACGTACCAAAATTATTTTTGTATTGGTACACGGTTAAAAAAAATTACATAAAATTTACGGAAATTTTTTTTTTTTTTTTTTTCTTCTAAATTACATTTGAAATGCAATGCAGGGAATTCTGGGAATGTCAGTTTACGGTTATTCCCTGTAAATACAGGAATTTAGAATTATTTACTATAGAATTTTCACAGTTTTACGGTTAAAATCACAGTCATTTTTTACAGTGTAGAACAAACATCAGCACATTTGGACTATTCATACTGCATATCTGCTTACTTTTTATTATTAAAAGTAGAAAAGCAGCACATGGTCAAAATATGCATGTTCGGCCACTGCTCAGGTCTCATTTCTAAACATCTGTATACAGTATTACAATAACATTATAATTTCGTATTTCACACAAGATCCCAATTATTATGCATATCCAACTCAAATCGGTTCAGTTTTCTGTAGCCCGCACAGGAAAAAGACTTAAAATGTGGCTTTATTTCTTATTTTTATACTATTGAAAGAAACAAACATTGAAGCATATGCCACCCTTTCCCAAATTTGAATTAATAATATGATGACCAATATGAATGAAGCCACAAGTTGCATACATAGCCTTAAAAAAGCAGTATGATATAACATTTTACTCCTATCTATAGCACAAACAGCCTGAGACTGGTTAAATATTAAAGTTCATAAAAACCCCTAACACAGTGATTCGTATCATGACTAATAAATATAGAAAGCTTTCCAATATTCAAGAGCTTCGCTTTTCTCATTGTTGAGCAAACTAAAGCAAAGATGAGCATCTTCAATGTGAGGTCTCTAATGGAATCGTCAGGCAGACGATGTCTCTCACTCTCAGAGAGTGTGTAGTTAGTAAGAGAGTTAGTATTGGGTGGCCCGTCTATAGTTTAGCCTCAAGCCTCTCTTTTATTGGCCTCTGAGAGCGAGAGAGAGACACAGACAGAAGCTAACGCAAAGATAAAATGTTGCATTCAGAGCTTGTTTTTGAGGCTGAGTGACACAGAGGACATACAGAGAGCTCAGTTTGAGCACTTGATGTAAATACAAAAACACGCCCGGCTTTTGATAAAACCACTGGACGCGTGTGGATGCAGATGAGACGAGAGCGGCGGTTTGATATGAAGCGGGGGCATCCATGCCCTTGTCCTGCGACCGTGACTCCGAGCGGTCATCACTGGAGGAAACAACTCCCCGCTCGGAGCTGGAAAGAGATGAGTTGCTCGCCGCCAGCAGGGGTCTGGACCCCCCTCAACCGGCTCTACTAATCACAGCGGTTAGATTGGCGCCTCCACGCGTCCCGTACCTGGTAACGAGATGGCTTCCTTTGATACGCCAGCACACGCCTAAAGGAAATGTGTGGCAGACACAAACACGCTCTGATGCACTATAGCACGTGCTCGGCTCAAGGACGGTCCGTCTTGTTGAGGCGAGGGACGTGGAGACACAGGTGAGATTGGATCGAGACTGAATTATTGATCAGCTAACAGATTTAGCGATGAGGAATTCATGGATCCTTCTGCTGCATACTTCCCCTCGGGCCCAGGGGAACAAAAACCTCGGAAAAAGAAAGAATTCACAGGATTTATAAAAGCAAAAAGAAATTGGGATTGTGAACGTGTGTGCTAATACTCGGGTAAAGAAAATCGATCTGTGTTGTTGTGAATGAAAACAGGGGCCCGATGCTTGGGTCCAGCTTTCAGTCAGAGCACTTGTCGGTCGAAATCGAATCCTCGGGTCTTAAAACCTATCAGCGAGAGAAAGGTCTTGCCGCTGGGCTCGACAGGGGGGCTAGCCACACCATTAGCCTCTCTACCGCAATTACTTCTGGAGTCGCAGCGTTATTTTTAGTTAGTCACTTAAAGCGCGTTCTTATAGAAGCCATTTAACCCAGCAGGAGTTTTGACCCTTGTACTTAAAAGATGGGACGTTGCGGTAGAAATCAAAAGTGCTTCACAAAGCATCCGTTTGTCTGGGGCTTGTGAACGAGTCCTCAGGCTAAGCTCTGGTCACTCTCTGTCACCGACTGCATGTCACACAGTGCTGGCGTTTTGTTTAATGAGCTTACAGGGAGATTTCTAACGAGATCTGGTGTCACTGAGCAAAGCGGCCAGCGCAGACCCAATTTGGAGGTTGAATTTGTGCCACAAATCCAGCCGGTTGCTTGTTCGGATGCTTTTAAATTGGGGTGGAGTTTGTTAAAAGAGCCTATGGGAAAGTACAAATGCTAATGAGAACTTTGTAATGTCTCAAGAGTATCATTTCTCTGAGATTCTTTAGAGAGCAAATGGAGACTTTTATAATGAGGTAAAGGCCCAGTGATCTAATATTTTCTTCAGATGAGATCTGTCTCAAACTTTGCCAAGATGAAAACATGAGGGACTCAATACGAAATCAAATCCAATATCAAACATTCTCAAACTTTTCCCAAAAGAAAATGTCAGATATTTTAATATCAACTCTAATAATTCAACAAATAATCTCAAAAATTTCAAACAGCTACTGTCTTAAATCCAATACCAAATTTTCCAAGATGCAAATGCCACAAATCGTAATATGAAATCAAATAATTTAGCAAATCTAATACCAAATCATCTTAAAATCTTCAAAAAGCAGCTGTCAGTGACACATCTCAAATCCAATACCAAATGATCTCATACTTTTCCAAGAAACAATTATAAGAGATCTTAATGAACTCAAAATCGTAAATCAAATCCAGTACCAAATAATCTCAAATAATCTCAAAAATCTCTAAATCTCAAAAATGAGTTCTCAATATCAACTTCATCAAATACTACCAAATAATCTCAAAATCTTCAGAAAGCAACTGTTACATCTCAAATTATATAGCCTATCAAATTATCTCAAACTTTTCCAAGAAGCAAATTTTAGATATATATATATATATGAACTCATCTCATTAAATTCAATATCAATTAATCTCAGACTTTCCCAGGTATTAAATGTTAGAGATCTCAATATGAACCCAAGTCTAAAATCCAGTACCAAGCTTAAACTTTTTCAAGCAAACAACTTACTGTGTGTCATTAATAGTCTCATTGTGACCTTTTTTTAAGGAAAAACATCAAGCTGATATTCAATGAGACCAAACCAACAACTCCATTAGTACATGCATGGGTATGTCGAATACTTATAACACAGATTTCAAGTCATAAAACGTTTTTTTTTTTTTGTCTTGTCAAATAACCTGCATTGCAAGAACAGCAGTGAAGAAGTTCTCAACCCATAATCACCTCAGATTCAAATTTCTCACACTAAAACCCTGAGCATGTCTGAGAGGAGACACAATATATTGTGGATTATGGTGAAGTATCATCCACCCCCAGACAAATAAAAGCATCTCCGCAGGAAAACTGAGGAACTTCAAGTGAAGCTTCTGACTTTGCTCATAAGCAGCGTTCGATAAGTTTTCAGACTTTACTTTTCATAGGAACTTGGTCACAGAGTCATTAACAAAAACCTGACATGAGTCGTCAATGTTTTGCATACTTTCACAACAGTCACATTAAGGATTGAATTGTGATTTTTTTAAGAGCTTATGCAAATGAAGGTAGTGAACGTACATGATGAAAAGCAGGCTGTTTTTATTACTACTGCATATAAACAACATCCGTCACTAAATGAGATGGAAGGATCAACTTTACGATGGTGGGAAAAGTAACCGATCCACCCAAAAACCGCCTGTAAAAAGGAAAAACAAAAGGAAGTTGGCTATTCCCTAAATATCCCAACAGATGCAATCATTAAACTCAATATGACCAGCATCGAAGTCTACAAATAAACTAGTTTGGAAATCCTGGTAGGCCCAAACATGACAAGTCTGATTTAGCCGATTAGCAGACAAACAAGCCAATCTTGTGCAGACGAGCCCGCCCGCATTTCCTGGGAGAGCATCTGGAAAAGCAAAATGCTTATTTCCCATTTAGCCATGCGTTAGCTTAGCGCCAACAGTGTATGATAGCTGCTTTCAGGAGCCAAGAGCTCAGTCGTAATGCTTCCCGAACCCACCACAGCTCTTCTAAAGCTAATCACGATAATTACAGCAGCAGATTAAATGATGCTAACCTCAAACACATGCTAACACCTTAACTACGAAGTAGGAACCGTCTGTGCACGGGTTGTAGAAGTGGGTTGTTGTGTGTAAAAGTGTGTGGCATTGCATCAAATGCAGGGTAGCGTGTTTTTAGCATCTGTGAGCGGTTGTTAGCGTGTGTTTAGACATGTTTATGGGGTCTGCGGCACAGACTGTGATGTCATTTGCTTAAAGGCAACCATTTGTTTGAGTTTAATATTCAGGAAACTAGTCCACAGAGACCGAAGCTTTGCTGAACGCTAACTCTGTATTCTGGGATGCCGCCTAAAGGCAACGTGTTCTATAGCATTATAGCCCAGACCTGGGGTGTGAAATACACAAAAGAATAAATCTCACACATCAAACTGAAACAGATCAACACTCGTGTATTCAGCATAGTTTTACACAACAGTACTGTGGTATTACCATAGTTTTTGGGTATGTAATGTAGAAAGCTAAAAGCATAGTAGGCCTATATTTTCACATGAGCACATCATTCAATACACTCTTTCCATTTAACAAAAAGGAAAGTCTTGGAAAAATGGAAAGTCTTACGGTTTTTTGGGGACACATACCAAAAACAAAAACCTACTGTGGTCATACAGTGATTGTATGATTGTAGTACTATGGTACATTAAAATATGCCATGGTATTTACCAAAAAATACAGCACAGATACAAAACTACATAGCATTTTGACACACTTTTATATTTCATATATATTTATATATTTCAAATATACATTTATGCTTCCAAGTAAGTACTATAGCCTTGTCATGTTTTTTTGGTATGTTTACCATGGTAAACCCATGATTGTGAACATATACAATGTAAATGCTGTGCTATCCCTCACAAAAGCTACTGAGGAGGTATCAGGTGGCAATATTATGGTTCCTTGAAATATACCACAGTACTGAAATTGTTGTAAAATGTTAATTTGGACATGTACCATGGTAAAACCATGTTGTTAGACATATACCAAGGTAATGTTGTAACATTCTTCAGGAAAATATTGTATCAGATGCTAATATTATAGTACTTTGAAATATACCATGCTAGTAAAATGTGCGTACAATGGAATTTGCTATTTGCCAAAATATACCATGGTACTACTGTGCTTTTTTTGGACATGTACCATATTTTTGCCATCCCTCACACACCCAAAAAAACAGTGGAGGTATCATGTGGCAATTCATGTATACCAAATCAATGTTGTACCATCCACAAACAAATATTATCGTGGTATCAGATGGTAATACTATGGTACTTTGAAATATACTATAGTCCTGTAATTCATATACTGTACAATGGCCAAATATGTGCCAAACAGTACCGTGGTAACACATTATTTTTTGGGGTTTTTTTTTGTTTTGTTTGTTTGTGGACACATACTATGCTAATTTTAAAAATAAAAGTGTTACTTGCTCAAAATACTATGGTAGTACTGTATTAACCCCCCACCCCCCTTTCAAATTCACTATGGTACACAAATTAGTACCATTTAGAATTTGAAAGTATTTACCTGTAGCTGTAGCACTTTTGGTAAACAGGTGTAAACAGCAGGACAGTCATGAGAAATGTGTGTTTGTATAAAGAGCCATGGGTCAACATGGCTGAGTCTCGACCCAGATGAGTCAGACGAAGTGGGGTGCGTGTCCGATCGGATCAGTCTACACGCACCCGGACGGCTGGAGACACACTGAAGACACATAACTGTAACGACACCATCAGCGTAGCCACGGATCCGAGGACGGATCCTGAGCCCGAGGCACCGCGACAGCCGGATAAGGGAGGGGGAGAAAAATACAAACAAAGAGCATAACAAAAGAGTGAAAAACAGAAGAGAATTGACACCGTAGGGATGTGAGGAAAAAGAAAATTAGGCAAGGAATATGAATAAAGCACAAAATGGCCAGAAGGAAGTGTTTCTGACTCATTTACATGCTTCTCTTTCATTTAAAGCTGGAGTGTGTAATTTTTTTAGATGTTAAAATGCTTTCTTCTGTCCCAGTTTAATATGCCGAGATGACTATAAGCAAGACAAAAGTCTATCGATTTGAGCATCTCAACCAGTTGATAGTTGGAGGCGGGGCTCTCTGTTTGATTGACCAATGGCAGTCAAGTGCGTTTTCCGGTATTAATTTTTCAACCCTATTTGGTGATGCTAAATTTACACACTTCACCTTAAAAATGTTTTTTTTTCCAATAGTACTGCAATCAAAAAATATACCAAGATTTATGTATTTGAATGCATTTATGTAATTATTTGCATATAACATTTCCATCTATTTGGATTACACAGATTTAACGTGAACTAATACGTTTAATGTAGGGTGACCATACATCCTCTTTTCCCCTGGACCTAAAAAAAATGCATCTGGCCACAATTTCCAAAAATGCCCAAAATTCTGGGATTCCTCATTTACTTTTTTATAGCTTTCCATTACCGTCCACTCAAACATTCTAATATTGCATATAATTGCTGTGCATCAGGGAACCACTATCAACATGCAGAGTATTTAAAACTCTTATGAATGAGCGCCGCTCACTGTTGACTTTTACTGTCAATTTGGTGATCATGCGCCTTATAAGATCAGATATCTGTCAATCTGCTGAGCAGCAAATCCTTCAGCATGATCTGTCAGTCATCTCTCCTCACTCTCGACCCATGATCAGTTAAATCTGACTCCTGCATTAACCTGCAGGTTAAAGGTATGAAATATTGCATGAATAACATTTAACTAAAATGCTTGTAACATTGAAATATCTTGCCTTCTACCATGATAAAATGTGTCAGATGTTAAGTTGTGTGAAGGATTGTCACTGGTAAGAATCCTCTTAGCTTTGTTTATGATCAATCTGCATAACAGTGACTGTAAAATATGTATTTTAGCTAATGACATATTTTAAGTGGATATTATATAACCCCTCTCAAACAGTACTGTGTAGTCAGAATTAACTGACAATTTATAGCGATTCATATACATAAGTCTTAAATTTAAGCCTAAATATTTTTTGAGTGCAAACACTAAACTGTTTTTCTTTGTATATATATATATATATATAGCAAAGGAAGGAAGTAAAAGAGTTACTCAGACGTGCCGTTGCAGAGGTTGGGAAGTAAAACAATAAACATGTCGAAAATCAAAGGCCTCGTCGTCTCCGAGCGGCCACCTCTCTTTCGGTCTGGTTTCATGCACATAACTGGAATTCCTGGCCGGGAATCAGCTCAGGAATGTTTCCGCAGAGAGTCCCAGAGCAGCACAAGTCTTTCCCTCCACCTCAGCGAGCCCGCGGCCTGCTGCTAAAGCCGTCAGGGTCACCTCCAAACACACGTCTGGGTCCCCACGTGCTACAGGCACCACAACCACTGCTAGTCTGGAAGTATAGACTCATCTCTACACATTACAAATGACTGTCATCAGTGGTATCGCATTTTAAGGTCATGACCTCATGAGCTCATAGAACAGGGAGATTAGAGGTGTCATTACAGAACAATGCTTTCAATTACAGATGGATAGCAGGTATATTCTGTACTTCTAAATGGAAAAACAGGAAGCTATTAACCTCACTATGTTTTGTAACCACAACCGCAAAAACATAACATAAATATTCTTTTTGAAAAGTGATTTTATATATACACACATATATATATATGTGTGTATATAAATATATATTAGTTATATATTATACACACAAAATATACATGTGTATGTATATACACGCAGTAAAAATCCATATGTATGTGTGTGTGTCTCAATTACAATATATAAATATTACAAATTATGTGTGTGTGTGTATGTATATATATATATATATGCACAATTTCAAAATATACTCAAATTATACAATAAATATCAGATTTGATATTATTACTTTGTAGTAGTGTGTAGTCATAAATGTAAAAAATAATTATATAAATACTAAATTTAGATTTTTTTAACTTTGTTTTTAGTAAATTATATATATATGTATATACACAGACACACACAGACACTGAAAATAGATTAAAAAAAAATTTAAAATGTTCTGAAAATATAAATGCATCTAAATGTAATATACAGAATATAAAATGTGTGAGTACACACACATACATACACACACACAGAGTACAGTTAAGGTTATTGATTGGAGCAAAAACATGTCACTGGTAATAAAGCTACAGCACATCCAATATTTTAAAATAACATAATATTCCACCCAGAGCTTGTTGTTTGGGTTTGGTTCCTCGTACATCTGCTGTTGCTTATGCATTTACAAAAATGCAATTTTCCTATTCAGCCTACGTCTTATTAATAATTTAGGCCCATGCTGTTCATAATCATATAAAAACCATATATTAAAAAAGGCATTTAAGGAAATCCATGCTGGCCTGAGCTGATCTTTTCAACGGGGAAGGAAAAACAACAGCGTTCCCATGATACCACAGGACGCTTTTAAGACATGCTGAAAATACTGTGTGAACCAGTTCTGCTTTTCTTTGAGTGTCTTTCACACTTGAGTCCAAGGAAAGCCACCGTAAAGCCTCGGATTAATGTCTAAAATAAAATATTGCATCCACCTCCTCCTCTGGCAACTGACTCAACTCCTCACAGACTTCTTGCCAGGTTGCCCCTCCTTCTTTCCATCTTCTTCGCTCAGGTTGTCGTGACCTTGGTTTCCAGCTGTTTGGCAAATATCTGACCATTCACTCATGCGTTTTTGGCTCCGCCGGGGCTAGGAGCCAAAAACGCATGAGTGTCTATTCCTTAATTAACTGCCTGGAGAATTTCCCCCTCCTCAACACGCTAAGAAACCACACAAACATGGCCCGCTCCGCCGCCACACGGAACCCCACATTATGAGAAGTGTAGTGTCAGTAATTAAAAGCAATCTCCGTGTGGGGTGAGCGCTCTGTTTGAAGACTGAAGAAGACATTACTCAGATCTGTAGAAATGAATTACACCCTTCAGCGCCCAAGTGAACTCCGTGCTGGAATGAGGGGGAAAAGAAACAAAGGTGAAGGGAATGGCGATGTCATGCGCATCACCCGGATCTATCATTTTGCACTTATCCGTTTGACTGAGGCGGGTTCAAGCGGAAAATCTCTCTGCGTGCAAAGATAAATAAAGCACGCTTCAGTTCACTTGAGCTTATGAAATAATACCCCAACCCACCGTTAGTTAAACTACGCTGGAAACATTTTGGCAGCCTTAATATAACATCAAACTGTCCGACAAGTCTGATTTTTCTTCTATAATAGGCAGACCCAGACATAACCTGGGGACACATTTTCGTGCTGTTTTTTCATTTTTGAAAGCAAATTGTGGATTAAAAGGGAACAAATATGGTAATGTAAGCTAGAATTTTCTTGACATTATAGCTGATAACTGATAAATGCCCCAAAAAATTATTAAATAAAGCTGAAACAAATCATTTGTTAAAAAAATTAAATAAATAAATAAATTGCTTGTATGCTACTTGTATGCAGGTTTTGTATGAAACCTGCTTTAGAAATGTAATATAGAAATATTACTGTAAATACTAATTAATACATTATTATTAATAGTAGTAGCAGCATTATAATATAATATAATATAATACATTAGTAATAATAAAATAAACATTATATTACATTTTAAAAAACAAAGTTAAACATTAAATGGCTTTTTAAAAATCAATCAAAATGTAAATTTATTAATTAATTTTAATTTAATTATTAGATAAATAATAATACATAATACTTTAAGTACAAAATAGACATTTAACTATAAAGAAGCAATTATCATTCAATAACCGATAAAGTGCAAATATATCAATCTCTACAATGGATTTAAACATGAAATTTATTTCAAAAGCTGCAATAAACTACATATTTCAACAGCAATATTAATTTTAAAAGACCAATTAAATTTTTATAATGTTTTTTTTATCATTTTTAATTTTAAAAAGGATTATCAGACAATAACCGATATGTTACCGATATGACTTTAAAAATGGTAAAATGTAGTCTACTAAAGCTGAGACCTACACTCTTATAGGTATCTGAAAGCATTTTTAATAACAAAAATAACTATAATTTTATATAAAAAAAATACATTTAAAAAAAATTTGATAATCAGTAAATAATCATTGTGCCTGCTTCACCCATGGCATGGCAGCAAAGTTCCTATTATTATGGCGGAATGAGAGTATAGTTCCTAGCCATGTCGGTGTAGAAAAATCACAACTTTACATTTTCCATCTTCTTAGCACACGATGTAACTACAGAAGAGTCAAGTTTTATGTAAGAAAAATATTGAAACTCTTTGGTCATTTTTGAGTGAGATTTTAACGGTCTAATCAGATTCAATGATCTATGCCAAGCTACAGCTAAAAGTGCTACCGCCAGACCCGAAGATCGGTTGAATGGGAGTTGAAAATGAGCCTTTTTTCAAAAAAAGTGCCGTGTTCCTTTAACACTGAGAAGTACACTCTTATGGGTAGCCAAAAGCATTTTTAATAACAAGAATAACTTAAAATAATACTAATAAAAAAATCTAGATCTTTGTGAATGACGGGTGTCAAAGTCTGTGAAAACCTACAGGGCTTTTTGCACAGTTCTGCAGGTGCCGATAATAGGCCCAAAAAAAAGCTCATTTAAGTTTTGTTCTCTTGAATTACGCCACTCAAGCAGAGTTTCCAACACAGAAAGTAACAGCTCGTGCCTTAAAAACTTTCTGTCTAATCTAACAAAAGGGCGTGTTTGGAATTGGTGCCGTTCAAGTGGAAGCCGACTGGATTTTCCACTATAATAGTCAAGGAACTGGCAGTTTCCCAGAATGAGGCAAGTCTTAGTCTAATTAAGGCTGTCAACGGAGGCTCTCCTTTATTCTCAAACTGGGTTTAATCCCCGCTTGCCCCATTTGCTCCAGAGGGAGGGCCCGCCTGGGCTCAGGCCAAATCTCTCTCCGTACAGTAGAGCGTTTCTGTGGGTTTGACACGGATGCCATCGCTGTGTCTTGAGGGGGAGAGCACTGGCTTTCTCACACACGGCTGTAATGTTACGCCACAGTCTCGGCCTGCACTGATAGCGTGTTATGCTTGTAACGAGACTCTTTGAAGCAAAAGCCGGAGATCTTGTTCTCCTGCGGGCCAAGGTTTTGTGTGCATGTGCAAAAGTCCCTCCCACACATTCCAGTGTCTTATTTTCCCTAGAACACTACCCAGAATCCATCTGCGTGACCAGAGCGAAGCTGAGGAAATGGTTTGTACCCATCAGCAGATGGTATGAAAAGAGAGGGGAAAAGATGGAGGAAGTGAAAGAACAAGAGTGGTGAAGAAGATGTGACTTTCTTGGTTATGTCAGCGTACAGGGGTGTGTATATATATGGCACTGGAGCGATGATAAGGCCGTATGCTGCATAAAGACCCCCGGGCGGCACAGATCTGTGGCCAGCTGTTGATTAGTAAGCGTGAGAATGAACGCGATCTCACCTTATGCCCATCATTTCCCATGATGCTGCTGTAATCTGATGTAACCCGGGCCTTAGGGGAATCAGGGGACTTAAAACTACTCTCTCGACTTCACCAAGATGCTACAATATCAGAGATAAACCTGAAGATGAGGCCTTATAGGGCTGACTCACAAACCCAAAAACAATGAGGAGATGAGAGTGTAAATGGAAAATTAAAAATTCATTAAAAATTACAATTATAGCGGTTACTGATAAGCCAATAATTACATTCATATTATAAATCTACTCTACTTTGAAAAAAAAAGAACAAAATTACACATAAATATGCATAAATGCTCCTTGATATCTGCTATAGAAATAATGGCTGATAATAAATAAATGTTTTGTAATTTAATATAGAAGTACGTGCTGACATACATTAAAAATCCACAGATAACTATTTTTAATAAAAACATTTTTATTTTTTCTAAATAAATTAAAAATCAAAACACTATAACTTGTATCTCAAGATTACAAAGTGCAATATAAAAAATGATATTCATTTTGAGATATGAAATATTACATTTTGCAGTGTTATTAAACCATTCGTGAGTTTAAAATCCAAAATTTGAGGAAATAAGCATTTAATTAAATATATAATATCTACCGATACTAAAAAAAAAAACAGTATCAGCCGATAACCGATACGGTGCTGATATTCCTGACATTCCTAATCAAACCTACTGCATGTATAGTATTTCTTTCTAAATTCCTAGTTTTCCACTGTAATTTTTCAGTTTAATAGCTTGATTAAATTTGAATAATCAAAAATGTATAATCAATTAAATTTAGAAAATGTAATTTATACAAACTTCACAATCATTTACTAAAATAACAATAATAATAATAATAGCAATAACAATGCAACAATAATCTGTTATTTACTTACTTTACTTCCCTCCTTCCTTACTTTGGTGTTGTCTATTTAAATTTTTCTGGATTCTGTGTTTTATGATTTAATACAACTTAAGCATAAATGTTGAGTGGAAGTGTCCAATGAAATTTTGCTGCTGGGCAAAACAAACATTTAAGTTTAGATTTAACAACATGTCTGTCACTTGCAGCAGTCGGACAAAACACCTAGGAGAAAACCTAGGAGAGTCACAATTTATTCCATCACATCGACTATACTTAATTATTAGAGCATGCCCTGTTAAATTGGAAACTATGAGAGGAATCTAAAGCAGAGGCTTCAGTGTCGCTCTCTGGACTGAAACATCAGGACTGGGTTAAGAAACACTTGCCAGACTATTTCAGAATATCCTTGCGAAAAAGCCATTTCAGAGAAGCCGGATTCAACACACCGGTACGAGAAGTTACATCCGACTTTTCCAAGAATCTCCAATATCAACATGCATTACTTTAAGTGCTGAGCAGCCTGACATGTTGAAGGCAACAAAAATGACCAATCAAAGACACTCAGACTCAAGCTGGCAACATGAGCACATGCTTAAAAGCCTTGTAATCGGCCAAACCACAGGGGAAAAAAGCAAGTACGTTGCCATTTCTTCTTTGGCGAACTATTCTGAATAAAACCAGGCCCTTCCGAAATAGAGGAAGTCATGGATGCCGCCACAGAGAAAAAGGTGAATGTACGACATTAAACATCACCATCCTGCTTTCCTCCAGGCTAACATCAGACAAATGCTACTTCTTTATTTAGCTTTTGATAAACACAAGTGCTCCGGCCAAGTGCTTTCGCTGACAGCCCTGCAGGTGATTGTGGGTAATTGATGATTTCTGAGCGTAAAACACAGGGACATTCGGAAGGTGAATGAAATCATTCAGCTCCGTGCGGAGAGGACATTCATCATGTGTTTCGCGGCTCAGATAAGGGACAGTCGCTCTATTCTAAATGCTCGCAGGACGGCAGATAAGCCCGAGAGCTGTAGGCAGGAGCAGGACCTGATTTCACGCCGGCTACGTGTGTGTGTGTGCAGATGGTGTGTATTTATGAAGAGGCTGCCTTTCGCTGTTGGGGTTGTTCTTTTCACCACACCGCACCCACCCTCGGCTGCGTTGCCCCCACATGGAGAACAATCCTGGCTAATCTGGCACGTTTGTTTAAAGCATTTAATGAGTATAATCCCCCGGGATGTCTCCTCCCTTTCACTGCATAGAAATACAGGAGAGCCCAATAAAGACACAATTTAGAGGCACAACAAGGCGGTACAATGTGAGAGATGCACAACTTCAGAGCTCCGGCTGAAAGGAGCCAGTGTGCCGAGACAAACAGCAGGATTTACACAGCTAAAGGCACAGAAAGAGCTCGTCCGGACCTGTTGTACTCTGTACTTGAGCGCATGCGATGCGAGTGAATAATGTGGGAAAAGCACGAAAACGGAGTGCTCTGATGTTAGACAAGCACAGTTTAACCTCATTCGTACAAAACAGGCATCTAGTGAAGCACAACACTGTGGGACACTGTGGAAGAGCAAAGCCAAGACAAGAAACACTATTAGCCAGATCCAAGCCATTAAAAATCCATCTTGTCCATTAAGACAAATCAAGGTCATAACTAGTAGTCGACACACAGCATAAATAATTCAATTAAATGGCAAATGAGACATGCATAAAATACTTAAATTGATATTTGGAACAATATTTGACTCAATTTCAGTATGAATATTTAGGGTAAAACTAGCGGTTTTGGAAGTAACTAACTTTGATTATGGTCAATAAGGCACACAAAAATCAAAAAAGACATTATTAACCATCAAAACAGACAGACTTTATAGTTAATATTAGGCTACCACTTAAATAACTGTTACTAGTAACAATAGGGGAAAAAACTGTTGGCAACAACAAGGAACAGTTACTCACCACCATTGCTGGGATAGTTACTAATACTAGTCATTATTGCTACATTCAACGGATACAAACTAGCAGGGTTTCAATTATGGGGTCTGGGTTCCGTAAACCTCAAAATACGTCAAAACAAATGGTTGAAGGTCTTAAAAGATGCTTACTTTTTCAATATAACTACGTTTTGGCAGCAGTAAACATTTGAGTAAACACAAAAGTAAGATTATAAGTATTAGCATCTACGAATTTTGTGGGTCAAAACAAAAGTTAAGTGTCTTAAACCTACGTATTCATTTTTCAAACAAGTGTGCATATATATATATATAGGTTTGAACAGCAACTCTGTAGCACAAACGTAAGAATACAAGTTAGTCCGGATCGCTTTCACTTGACGTTCCTATAGCAACAATACGCCGCTCGAGCACTTTAAGTTATCATTATCTGACAGTATATCGACAAAGTAATCGTTAATCACTTTAACACAGATTTACAAACTAACGCAAAACGTCTTTAAGACCAGGCGCTAGGGGCGCCACGGGACATCAGCGTTATTGCGCGAGACGGACCTCAACCGATTGCATCCCGAAAACGGTAGACCCACCTAAAAGTCACATAGTAGTTCGTACACGGCATACTGGAGTGTGTTGAATACTTACAACACACTCCAAAAAAAAAACATATTGCATAAAATAAGTAATAAGGACATGAATAAATGCACACAAGTTTCAAGAAACGAGTGTTAAAACGGCTACCGACAACACAATCGGTGCATCATCTCACATGCAACATGCGTCCGGGATACGCGTCCCGTCTGAAACCCAACACAACCTGCTTTATACGGTTTTTGACAGGTATATTCCACGTGAAACACACACATAGAGATTCTCACCTTGGCAGTAGTTGCAGAGCCCAGACCACGGATCCCCTTCAGACCGAGAGGAATAGATTCCCGGTGCAAGGAAAGTTCACATGTCACTCACGCGCGGAGAAACTGAGATCTGCGGTTCCGGGATCCCCGTTACCGAATAACAGACTGAACGCTAGCTCCACGCCCAGGTATCTGATCACATGATGCATCCAGGTGTGAGCGGAACACACACATACAGCTACACACACCTGGAGGTCTGATCGCGCTCGCCTCCTCCTGCCCGGTTACTCGCGAACGGAGCTGGTGTGTGCGCGCGCGCGTGTGTGTGTGTGTGTGTGTCTCCTCCCCTTCCCCGCGATGAGAGCTTTAAACCACAGAACAAGCGAGGACCTGATGGAGGAGAGAGCTCGATCCTAAAGTGCTTTTAATCTAGTGTAGATTAGTGAAAAGAGCATCTCTTCCAAATCAATGATTACTTTTAAAGCTCTTGTCTGGCACTTTTATAAAAGTACCATGTTATTACTGTTATTTACCATGGTACCATGATGATACAATGTTGTTTTAGACATGTACAGTGACGATACCATGTCTTTTTATGATGTGTACCTCTATAATATTACACCTACATTATCTATCTATCTATCTATCTATCTCTACACACAAAATTACCATAATGAATTACTATAGTATCAAAGTACAGTATTTTCTCTAACTAAACAATGCAAAAATACTATCTAGCTATCTTTTACATCAAAGTACCATGATATTACCCGTACCCCCGCTGTTTGTGCAATTTTAATTAGATTGTGTGTGTGTGTGTGTGTGTGTGTTTTCATGTTTTGTTTTATGCAGCACACTCAGCAGAACCCAAACAACTTTGACTTTTCTGACAGATCAAACTCCGTTGAGTGTGTCATCTGTCAACAGTTCGAGTCACCTGTGAAAGTGTAACACAGGCGCATCCATCTCCCCGTAGTGGGACACGGTGTAGTTTATTCCTGTCAGGGGTCGTACGATAAATTATCCTATTTCTGTCGCCCTGTGTGGGGAAGCAAAATATGAAGTGTTCAATCAAACACGGGATGTCAAACCCAGATCTTTATACGGCATTCTATTGTATGGGGCTGTAAATTTGAGAGCTGTTTCTAAACGCTCTCTGCCAGCATTCTTGTGCAGAGCCCAAGAGACAATGAACACGTCGTTAAATGAACTGGATATCAGTTTCTACATGTACGCCCCACCCTAGTAAAAAAGTAATATATTTCAAATATATTTATTTCATACAAAGTATAGTTCAAATCCATTAACTTATTGACTCAAGACCTACTGATATAAACATTTTAATTAAACTTTATTGCTTGTGCACAATGCATATTTCTTATTAGTACAGCCTAAGATGCGTGTTTATGAGGATTGTGTAATATTGCCCTTTAAATGCAAAATATTTCAAATGTACTTTAGCACAATCAAATATACTAAGTATGTCTTTAATTGGACTTCAGCACTACTTCTGCACAATTAAAGTGCATTAAGTACATAAATATGAAAATGTATTTGTAGTATACTGAGCATGAAATAAATGTAATTCAAATACATTTAAGTATATTTCTTTTTCACTAGGGCAGCCATGTACAGAATCATCTTCTACATTATTTTCTCATATTCTAACTCTGGATATTTTCTTTGTAATTTTTTTAATTTTTTAATAGTTTTTTATTTGTTTGTTTTTAAGATTTAAATATAAAATCTTATATTTTACATTATATTATACTATAATAAAACCAAAATAAATATATAATTTGATATTTTAAGAATACCATTGTGGTAATGAGAATGGGAGGAAGGATGTGCTTCACTGTTGAAAATAATGTCTCAATGACAAAAAGAAAAAAAATTACATTTATATTTTAATATTATTTAAATAATATAATATAATTCCTTTATACTTATTATTACAGAGAGGTCTTTTTTGCATTAGAGTAACGAGAATGGGAGGAAGGATGTGCATAACTGTCATGAAATTAATGGGACAATGCAAAATAAATAAATAAAATATTACCTTTTAATTTACATTAATAGTGTAATACTGTTTAAATAAACAATATCACTGTTACTGCTAAAGACAACGAGATTTCTTTGCGTGATGGTAATGGGAGAAGGGGTATGCGTTATTGTTATGAAAATACTTTATATTTTGCATTAATATTTACATTTTATATAGATTTTAATCAAGATTAAAAAGAATATGCTTAAGAGTCAGTTTCTTTGGGCAAAATATTATTTTATATGTCTTTATTTTGATGTCCGTCACCTCGTTTTTTGATGTCCATTGATATTCGCTGGCGATTACAGTTCATAAAGTTTTAAATTTGGACTTTTTTCTTACACAAGTCCATCACTTCCTTTAAGAAGGCCTTTGTTAACCCCCTGGAGCTGTGTGAAGCACTTTTTATAATGGATTTATGCACTTTTTTTGCTTCAAAATCTGGTCCACTACCTGCTGCCATTATAAAGTTGGAAAGAGACAGATCAATTTTTAATATAATCTTGATTGTATTCATATGAAAGATGAAAGTCGTATACACCTAGGATGGCTTGAGGGTGAGTAAATAATGGGGTAATTTTCATATTTGGGTGAGGTAGTCTATGTTTTATAAGATTCATGTCTTTATTTTGACTGAAACCTGTAGCTGTACAGAAACAAAGACAGAGGCCGAGATCCAGAGCCTCATTGTTTACTGAGTGTCACTTTTGGTGAGTGATTTATGGTTATGCAAATGTGCATGTCTGGGAAAAGAGCGGCCATTGCCCCAAAGACTCATGGGATGAATCAAGAGTGGCGGCCCTGAGTCAGACTTACAGCTGAGGCAGCTGTACACAAGATGGAAGTGCGAGAGAGAGAGAGAAGGAGACAGGAAAGTAAAGATATAGGGAAATGAAAAAGAGAGAGATCGGGTAATGAGATCCGTGCCGAGAGATGGCCTTCACTGGCAACCATGTGAGTGATGAGTTGCAGGCCGGAGCAGACAGACACATGTGCGTCTGGATTATTTTAAGTGTGACTGGATTGTTAAACAACACAGTTTTGCACAACAGCAGATCGTGACGCTATAACAAAACTATTTAAGTCAGAGGTTAAATCCAAATATATATTTAAAAATGACATCATCTCTTAAAAATAAGACTAGACCATTCACATTATTATTCCTTAGAGTGTCCCTTACAAAAATTAATCATGGTTTTACTTAAATAAATAAAAAAAGCATGTTTAGGCTACTAGTTAAACTATGGCAATCACAAATTAACCATGTTTTTTGCATATGTTTACATTCTGTAAGTTTATTTGGGAAATAATATAGTGTATAATAATAATAACCTTCAGCTCAGTTGCTTGTTGTGTGTTATTTAGTTTATTTGGAGTCATTAGGGATGGCGCTGTGGATGCTGTGAGACTTAAATATGGCCCCATATGACACGATTGGCTGCGCTTTATGTAATGTTTAGTGCTGTTTGTTGGAAGTTGTGTATTTATCCACACTTTATTTGATGTTCCTGCCGTTTTGCACTGAATTTCCCTTCAGGGATCAATAAAGTATCGTTTCCATCTGTGCTTGCGTGCGCGCATTTGACGCCGTTAGAGAGCCCTCTACTGACCGAGACGAGCAACGCGTGCTCCCCGTGTGCCCTAAACCTGAAAAAGGCCTTGATTAAATTTAACTACCCATAAAAAAGTGAATTCCTCATCCATCCTCTTTCGAGACCTTGAGACAGAAAGTCAATACGGCCTTACTGCCGATTCCGTTTTCATAGCCTGATTCATAATGATTTACTTCCCTGACAGTTGAATTTTCCGCCCGCTTTTTTTTCCCTCTATGAAGCTTCAGACTCAATGTGAAGGATCTTGGCGCCTGTAAATCGTCCCAGTCAGGTGGCTTCCCGGGGCCGGTGGAAAGATTGTGCGGCAGATGGAGGCTCTTACACGCGGAAAGGTGGCATAGCGTGAGATCGCAGAGCTGAGAAAAACTCATCACACATTCTGAGGCGGCTTATTTTAGACACGCATATCACTAAAGCGCTGCATCTGATTCATCGCACACCTCTGCTGCTAAGAGACTCCAATCCCACTGGAGAAGCGGCCGTTGACTCTGAGTTACCGTGTTTTGATTGCTAAACCAAAATCTTTTAGAATTTAGGGGTCGTTCGCTCAGGAAAGGATCCGTCTGTGCTGTTAATCTTAATGTTCTTTGTAAACACGTGCTGGACGGACGTTTTGTGCTAGCCTGTCAGATTTTGCTAACGTGACCCTGTATTGAAGAGCAATCGACAACGAAAACCCTGTCAAGTTATGGTTCATTTTACGTCTTCACCTACCTCAAACCTAAACCTACCCCTGGCTTACAGTAATGCAAATAGAACATTTTTGATCGCTTTGATCGCAATATCGCTGACAATCTGACAGGTGTGATAAAATGTCAGGACACCATAAGCCTGCTAATATGACATCTAAAAATGCATTATCCAGTCTAACCTGGCTTGCAGAGCAGGGTTTAATAGCAAGCTGAAAAGTGCCCAAAATTAAACCAGACTAGCTGGACCAGACTAAGACCAGAACCAGCTTAGGGCATATTTCAGCAGGTCCAAAACTTACATTCAAAACAACGTGGCAACACAATACAAGCAACGAAAACGTAATTACATTTATTAAAGAACTGAGTTAGAATAAGTAAATGAAACAGCGCACAAAAATATATATTAAACAAAAAATAATAATTAGGTTTAATGAACAAAGAATCATTACATAAATAAATAGGCTATGAAATTATATTGCATTTATTTAGATATTTGTAATATTTTATTACCTGCAAATGTTACCTTAAAGAGCTATTTCTACCAGATATAACACATAAAATCTAGTTTTGGGTACAAATTAATGTATTTTGGTTGATTCGGTGGAATTAGTTTACAGTAGTATTACATTTAGCATTTTTTAAGTGTAAAAGTAGTATAAAAAACAACAGAAATGACATTATTCATTAATTTTATGGACATTTACCTTAAAACACAACGCAATAAAGTGCAAAATTTAAAATCCAGGTAAAACACCTGGATTAAAAATACATTTGTTCATATTAATGACCTGTTTTTACTGATTTTTATATACATTTACAAACCCATATAATGATTTCTCTGTGCGTTTTGTTTTACATTTCATAATGGCTGGCAGTTTACACAAAACACAATGTATCCCCAACAGACAGTCTGAAGACATTTGTGAGTGTTTGAATACTCCGATCCTGCTTTTGACCAGCTGCATACGCTAATTGTGTTGCGCAGGTATGCCCACCTGTGTGCTTTGAGATGAGCTTCATTCATGCGTCCACGCTTGCATCTGTTGGTTTTGTTCGTCGGGCGTTTGTGTTTGAGAGCTGTGTGGAGTTTCTGACTCAGTGGAGTGAGAGATGATGAGACAGATATTTACTCCTCCACTCAACCTGATTCAGTTCAGCTTCCTTATTCACCCAGAACTAACGCCGACTCATACATTAATAACCTGTGTTTGGGAAGCCGAGACGGAAATACCAGAGTTATATCTTAGTAATGATCTCAAGTTCACAGAATTGACAGACACTCGCACTCATAGATAACTAGGCTGTTGTCATCACTTTGATCAAAGACAACAAAAGCATCTTCATTTTCATCATTCATAGTCTTCATTTGTATATAGAGTCTAATACCTTGCACTGGGGTTTTGCTTTGATCTCCTCTGTGATTACTCTGCTTTCTTTCAGTTCTCATGCATTCTTTTGGATGAACTAAAAAAAACCCATATAATTATATACCTTATATTCTAGAATATCATTAAGTCACTTATTGATAATAAAAATAATTCTAATATTTTATTGTATATTTATTAAATATTTTTTAAAAATTCATATTTTTTTTAGTACAAATAATAAAAATAATTAATTTTGCTCTATATAGTGCAATATTATGGCTCTATAAAATATTTCTAGTTTTATAATATTTACTAATATTTATTTTATAATATCCTGTAATAATACAATAATACATAATTATAACAAGTAATTTTTTTCATACTTTTTATATTAATTTTATATTAAATATTAAGAATAAATAATTATAACAATTAACTTTTGCTGTAATGCAATATATAACTTTATAATAGTAATATCTTATATTTTATATTATTTTTATAATCTTAATATTTAATTTGATGATGATTAGAATAATAAAACTTAATTTATATGCAACTTTTTTGATTTAACATTTGTAAAAAAAAAAAAATAACATTTTAAAATATTTTATAAAAACATATGTATTTAATATTTGTTTTTTATCATATTAAATAGTAAGAAAAATATTTAGAATAGATAATTACAAGATTGATGAAAATTAATTTTTGCTTTATAATGCAATATAATTACTCTATAAAATACAGTTTATGATAGTAATAAGTAACTTTATAAAAACTATTATAGTAAAATGTTCAATTATAGCGCAATATAATTGCTCCCTAAAAAGATTCAATATAATATAATCTATCAATATGATTAGTGATGATTATGTAATATTATAAGTCACTTCCATATACATATTATTTTATATTTGTTTTGTAATATCAATGTGATAATAACAAAACAAACAATAATAACTTTATTATGTAACACTTACTACTAATATTTAAAATAATAATAAAGTGGAGATAAAAAAAAAAAAAAACATTAAACCAGGCTCAATAACATTTTTCATTTTCATTGTATTTTTTTTGCAGTATTACCAAATAACTTATTAATATGTTGCAGCTTAAAGTGATTTAGTACTTTGCTGTGGATTTCTGAAATCCTTACATGACATGAGGAATGTTTCTGCTTGGATCCTGCAGCTCTCGTGTGGGCACGGTGTGAAACCCCCAGCGATTTGACGGAGCAGCGGGTACAGCGTGGGTGAGGCCCGGCCTGGACGCTCAGCCTGAGATTCTGCCATCTGTTAATCTCTATTTCCAGCCCTGAGATCCGGATCCAAATCAAAGCAGGGCTGACAGGGCCCTCGGGCGGCTCTCATATGCTGTGAACTTCAGCGCGCTTCATCACGTCAAGCTTCCTTCTGCACCCAAACAGAGGTAATACCGCTCAAAAATAAATAACGGAAACTCCAAATAGCACTGACATCGCATCTTTCCTCCTCTAAAAAGAGATTTCCAGAACAGTAAGTGTGCAGTGACATCCCTGACAAACATTGTGGGGAGAGAAAGCGTTCGAAAATCAATCAAAGATGGATGTGTCCTATTTATCAGCCCCGGAAACCATAGGATGCATTTGGTAGAGGAGGAAAGAAAGGTTTGAGCAAGTTGGTATCTGAATGATTTATGATTCTAAAGAATGGACGTGTGAGTCGTTTAGGTTATGTAGGTCAATGTGAGGTCAGTACTCCCGAGCTGTTGATCCTCCTCATGACGGACCGTTCTGCTGATCGTCAGGACTTCAGCTTGTCAGTCAAAGTGCTGACATCACATCACCACGGCGATCTGTCACTGTAGAAACAGCATCAGCACAATGACAGACAGTCCTGACATCTCACTCCAACTGTGCTCAACGAAATAAGCTGACAACAAAAACAACAATTATTATTTAAATTTATAATAAGAATAATTCATAATAACAACAACAATTATAATAATTATTATTATTAATCATATATTGGGTAATATTTTGAAGATATAAATAATAATTATTTACGACAACAACAATAATCATTTTTATTATTTAAAAAAATGTATTGGTTAATTTGTTTTTAAGATGTAAATCATTAAATTTAAAATGATTTTACGTAATATCCCAAGGTGCTGTGTTAATTTTAATGAAAAAACTATTAAGAAATATTCCATATATTTCTTTGTGATGAATAAATAAATAAAAATTAACATAAATGAATTAATAAATAAATAATATTTTAGCAAACATGTTTCTTGGGAGGCAATACTGTTTTAATTAGTAATGTTGTTTTATGTTTATTAAGGTGCAAAAAAGCAGAATAAATGTATTATTTTGCAAACAATGAAAAAGAAAAATATTGTATAATTTGTTGGTTGATTTAAAAAAAAAAGAGAAAGAAATCAAACTTATTTTATTTGATCAAAATATCACTGCTATATTATCAAAAAGGTACATTTTAAATACTTGTACATAATATTTCAAGGTGCTTTGTTAATTCAAATGAAAACGCAATAAAAAAAATATTCCTTATGTTTCTTTGTAACAAATAAATAAAAATAAACATATAAATAAATAAATATTTTATTACACATGTTTCTTGTAGGCAATACTGTTTTAATCAGTAATGCTGTTTAATGTTTATCAAGGTGAATAAAAAGCAGATTAAATGTATTATTGTGCAAACAATGAAAAATAAATGGTTCATTTGTTGGTTAATATTTTTAAGATAAAAATAATCATTATTTTCTTTACTTAAAATATTACTTCTCTTTTAATAAAAAAGCACATTTACATAATTGTTTATTTTAAAAATGTTAATTTCAATGAAAAAGCAATTTATTAAGAAACACTCCTTATTTTTTTTCTTAAAATAAATAAATAAATAAATAAATGTATAAATAAATAAATAAATAAACAATGTTTCTTGGGACAGAATGCTGTTTTAATTAGTAATGCTGTTTATTATGTTTATTAAGGTGCAAAAAAAGCAGAATAAATGTATTATTACACAAACAATAAAAAGGAAAAAACGCTTCTAAATATTGAATGCTTATACACATTATGGTAACATTAAAATAAATGAAAATAACAATAGTAAGCTAGCTAGTTAATAATATACACTGGATAGATTTTTGTAGCTGCTTTTTTGGTGTCACATTTCATATTTAAGCTGTTGCTGACATCTAGCGGTGGTGACATTTACTACACCAGCGTGACGCTTACGTAACCATGATGTCACGTACGTTCCTCCTACGTCATTACGTTCCCATGATGCACCGCGAAGGTTGGTTGAAAAATATATTTTTTAAATGGTATTTTTGCTCATTTGCATTTTTTTAAACACAAAGCCAGACTGATATGCATACTCGTGTCTTTTTGGTTTCTCGGTTGGCCAGTTTGTTGCGAGGGTGGATTGGTTACCGTCTCTGTAAAGCGCGGCGTGTTTGCACTAATACTGACAGTAGTGCTGTTGTTCTTCAGCTTTGCGCAGTGGCAGTATCGTAGCCTATGAGGTTTATCCGAGGCGCGATTATTGCTAATTGAAAACTTTACCCAATACCCCGCCGTGACGACTTGAAATATAGTCGGCATTGGCAATTTTTGACGGTCTTTACGGAGACTGATATTGTTGTTGAAAAAAAGATTGAACTGTAATGTGTAAGAATTATAGATGTTCTAGGTAAGTTTAGAGTCTAAAAGTATTTTAAAGTTCTATATCTGGAATGGTGCAGTTTATTTATGACTTATAAGTATGTAACGTAGTGATGTATTAATTTTTTCATAAATCATAAGGAGACTTGTTTGTTATGTGTATGCTAATTAAAATAGATCACAGCTTTAATTTATATATGTGTGTTAGCTCTAAAATAATACTATCTATATTTAAAAAAAAACAAAACAGCGGCGGTTACGGAATCCATAAATTTAGTATGTGCTGTACATTAAAATGAACACTAGATGGCCACATCGTAAATAGTAGTCTACTGGGAGGCTTAGAGTATTGAAAACTTTTTCCACAGGTTAAGAAGGGATAAATTATACACACACAATTACAAAGATCAAAACAATCTAACAATCTCGCTCTCAATAACAGCTTGCATTAATTATTTGCATCCTGTTCTAATCAAATTATAGCCTCCTGCACACTTCCATACAACTGTTACAACTGTTTTATTGTTTTATTAGAAGCTGATTTGTTGTGTAGTTGCATAGGCTAGATCAAAGCATAGAGCACAACAGAGCTTGCCCTACCTTTTCACTGTTTAACAGATATTATGGGTGCGCTGCACTTCAACGTATAAACATGAATTACTTCTCTGGCACTGAGTCGACTACAGCACACAAGGTCATTAGATGCTATATTAGCTGTAATAAATAAACAATGGAATGAATAGGTATTCTAATGTTTTGTTTGCCATAACTGCTAGCCTACATTTAGATGTAAGTTGTATGTACAACGATAGAACAATAATATGTTCAAACAATTAGCTACTGAGAGCTGGTGATGTTGCTTACCAATAGCAATTTAATTCCACCCATGCCCTTCTTTTCCTGAGAGAGAATGACAGAAATCCCAGAGCAAAACAACTGGTGGTTTTATTAATTTATCCATTAGATACATATAGATATTACCCTTATGATGAAACATGAGAACACAAAACCAGAAACTGATGAAAATGTAAACAATTGTAACCTGTCATAATAGGGGCTTTCACACCATGTAGTTCTAGGAACTTGTTTTTTTCCTAGAACCTGTATTTCCCTCAGGGAGTTTTAGTGGCAGGTAGTTGGTGCCTAACGCAAGTACTATACACCGTATGCTTATGTGGATTTCTCCATTTGCTGGACAGATCACTGAAGTCTACTCGGGAGCATGCTTATTCCATGTAAACAGGACATTTAAGTGATACTTAAGCCTGTCCCAGCCACTGCTGGGTACCTTTTTAAATTATGGCACTATCAATGCCTAAAGTTGCGCCCAATAAATATGAGGAGGAGGTAGTACAAGTTGTAGCTCTCAGAAAATTTCCAATTGACAAATTTTAATTATGAGTTCTATGAGGAAAGAAGGCAAACTGGTATCTCATAATTATACGGTACTTATGATATGGTGTGAACGCACCTTTAGTTATTTTATGTCATTATTGTCACGCCAGCCAATTGCAAGTATCAAATATCTGCCCTTAAAAGGTGCTTTAACACCATGTGGTAATTATCGTAATACAAGAATCCAACTTGTAAAATGTGCTTGTGGAACTCATAAATACACCTGGGCTGCATCTGAAAACCTAGATAGCTGACTCACTGCCTTATAAAGATCCTGTTTTTATGTTTGTTTTTACTTAATTTATAATCATTTATTTACATAAACATTTTTAAATCATTAGTCATTCATAACATTTATTATTTCATACTTTTTGTTATTTGATTACTTTTTATCATTATATTTTATTAAGTTTGTTGTTGTTGTTTATTCCTTTATTCATTTATTATGTTTCTATATTTTATATTTCTTATTAATTTTTCTTTTCTTATGTATTTCATTATTATTCAGTCTTTTTATTGTGGGGTTTCATGAGCTGCTTTGTCTATATGAATAGAGATAGAGAAGGGGAAATGTTTATGGAAGCCCAAGGTTTATGGGATGTTGCTGTAAAGGAGTACAGTATAACAGTACATGCTGAATTTGTGCTGATCAGACAAAGTGTGAACATTGAGACATACACAATTAAGATTGTTCAAAAAAATCTGTTACTTTTTATCACTTCGTCTCCTGCTTCTGCTGTTCTCTGGCTTTTCTCAGTTAACGTCTTGACTGACATAAAACTGTTAAACACTCATTTTGGGTATCACCAGCTCTGCTGACTAGTCCTGTTACTGGACTAACTGATATTTTCTGATGGGATCTGGCATATTTTGCATGAAGGCACCTCATGAAACTGATTTCGGACAGACTTCTGAGGCAGCTAACGGTTTATTGATCTAAAACAAGATAGAATGAGTTTTGGTGATAGTTAAACAAATATTTAATTACTATAATACTGATTTCTCACTATAAAATAACATCAAAAGTGCAAAAAGTTGTACGATATACAAGCTGACCACCGAATGCAACTTTCAGATGCCATCTTTATTTTTTTTAGCTCAAATGTCACGTAATGAAGTGCGCAAGATTGTAGGATATTCCACAATGATAATTATGGGACATGCCTTGATGCTTTTGCCGCCTTGGAATGCTGCCTCCGAAATTGCTATAATTACAACATGGTGTGAAAGCACACTGTAAAAAATGTGTTTTTACTGGTAAAAAACTGTAAAAATAATGTGTATTGCGTTATTTCAGTTTCATGGTGTGTTAACGTGTTAACCCCCCAGAGGTGTATAGGTTAGTTTTACGACAGATATATACAATTTATGGAGCTTCAAAATAATTGGCACCATCCACCAGCATTACCAAGCTTGGAAGAGCCTAGGATGGCTTGGAGGGGCATAAATTATGGGGTAATTTTAATTTTTGGGTGAACTATTCCTTTAAAAGACACCAAATGCAAATGAGCTGTTTTTATGCAAACCTCTGAGGCAAATGCTCATAGGAAAATGCAGAGTGGGCAACCAGGGTTGCTGACAAAAATGTTTTCTAAACATAATAAATGCCACATTACAATGGACAAAAGATCCTGAAAACCAATAGCTTAGGTGTCAATGTTTGTATCATTCATCACCTGGTATTCAGGTATAGCAACCATACCCCATTAACTAGGCCTAATCCAATCAGCAATACTGCGGCTGAGGCACCAAGAGCCTTTACAATCAAAAGGTAATAGTCTTAGTAATCTGGTTTATTTGACTTATTTTGAACTCTTGCTACAAACTTTGTTTAACAGAGTCTTTAATCTGATGTCATAATCTTTACCATAAACGAAAAACTAAAGTGAAATATGTTGTATTTATCATGTGATGCTATATCAGAACATAGATTTAGCATATCTTAAACAGATTCTTAAATTTGTAATACCACACAACAGACCACTTTGGCAAAACAATGTAGTTTATAAAAGTGACAACAGCGAACAAGTAAAGAGAAAAGCAAAGACACTATAACTTTTTGGTCAAAACAAATAAAATAATAAATAATAAATAATGTAAATAAAATAAAAGGTAAAAAAGCTGTCACTGAGGTGGTAACTTTTCAAATGCAACATGTTTGTACCTAAAGAGTCCATTTTGGTACCTAAAAGGTACATATTAGTACTTAAAGTGTACATATTTGAACCTAATAGGTACAAAAGTGTACCTTTTGAAAAGGTACCATCCCAGTGACAGCTGACTGCAGTGAATTGTGACTTTGCAGGGCTCTTGATTTTAAACAATAAAATACAAATCTGGCACTTATATAAATGGATATATGGGGCTACACCACTGATCCATTATGTGAACATTAAGAGAACATTCCATTTTAAAATTCTGCAGACATTCTGGCAACATTTCTTTTGAATGTTCTAAAAACAAGAAAGGTAAAAAAATAAAAATAATAAAAGTGGAATAAAAGTGGAATAAAACTCATGAAAATCATGAACCTATACTGGCTGTTTTGGTCATCATTCATCCATAGTAGGAAAGAAAAAACCTATGGAAATCAGTGGTGACCAAAAACAGCCTGGTTACAAACTTCTTTCAAAATATCTTCCTTTGTGTTTGGCAGAACTAAGAAATTCATACAGATTTGGAACTACTTGAGGGTGAGTTTGCTTCCTTCTTTTTAAAAAAAATCAGTATTAGAAGGGCGATTAATACATCCTCAAGCTACGCAGAGGTCAGAAAAACTCGACCACAACCTCAAAAAACAGCTACTATGTATGTTTTTTAACCAATTGACAGCAAAATTGTGGAAAAAATAGTACAGCACCTTAAATCATCAACCTGCGACCTTGACACACTCCCCACATTTTTTAAGTGTGCTTAACTGTCTAGAAGCAGATCTCTTAAAAGTGGTGAACACCTCACTTCTTTCTGGGACTTTTCTGAACTCCCTGAAAACGGCAGTTGTTAAGCCACTTCTGAAAAAGAGCAATCTTGATAATACCATATTGAGTAACTACAAACCAATATCAAATCTTCCTTTCATAAGATTATTGAAAAGGTAGTTTTTAATCAGCTGAACAACCACTTAAACTCAAATGGATACCTGGACAGTTTTCATTCTGGTTTCCGAGCGCATCACAGTACAGAGACAGTGCTCATAAAGATAATAAATTATATTTGTTTAAATTCTGATTCTGGTAAAAAATTATTATGCTAGTACAGGAGAGCATAAGTCTAAGTGGACGTCCATGACATACGGAGTCCCACAAGGCTCAATTCTCGCACCGCTCCTGTTAAGCCTGTTAAGCTCCCACTCAAGTCAGATTGTGATTCTGGAGACAGACCTTAGTTTCAGTAGTCATGTCAAAGCAGTAACTAGATCAGCATACTATCATCTCAAAAACATTGCAAGAATTAGATGTTTTGTTTTCAATCAAGACTTGGAGAAACTTGTTTATGCCATTATCACCAGCAGGGTGGATTATTGTAATGGTCTCCTCACTGGCCTTCCCAAGAAGACCATTAGACAGCTGCAGCTCATCCAGAACACTGCTGCCAGGATTCTGACTAGAACCAGAAAATCTGAGCATATCACACCAGTCTTTAGGTCCTTACACTGGTTTCCAGTAACATTTAGGATTGATTTTAAAGTACTTTTACTCGTTTATAAATCACTCAATGGCCTAGGACCTAAAAACATTGCAGATATGCTCACTGAATATAAACCTAACAGAGCACTCAGATCATTAGGATCGAGTCAGTTAGAAAGACCAAGGGTTCACACAAAACAAGGGGAGTCCGCTTTTAGTTATTATGCTGCCCGCAGTTGAAACCAGCTTCCAGAAAAGATCAGATGTGCTACAACATTAGCCACATTTAAATCCAGACTCAAAACTCATCTGTTTAGCTGTGCATTTATTGAATGAGCTCTGTGGTACATCCAAACTGATTGCATTGTATTTTCATTTTATTTTCATTTTTAATTAAAATTTTTAATTATTTTAAAAGTTTTGTTTTATTGGTGTGATTATTTTTTGTTTTATTCTATGATTATTTTATTTTAAGCACTTTGAATTATCACTTTGTATGACATGTGCTAAATGAATAAACTTGCCTTGCCTTGAGTAAATTATGACAGAATTTTAATTTTGGGGTGAAATATTCCTTTAAATCAGCTTAAACATTTACCATTGTACATGTTTTTGATGCTTCACTTATTAAAAAAAATGAATTACATAAGCAGAAAAATAAAAACAACAATTTAAGGAAAAGACAATAGCAAAACCAGTCAACATATTTGAAAACTCCTTCAATAGTGTTTAAAAACCATCCCAGGATGCATGTAGCTGGTTGAGCGAAACACCACAGTGAACAGATCTGGAATCTATAAACAAAGAAAAGGCTTATTCTTCCATTTATGTTCTTTTATAGTTTTAAAGACTTTGGAAGCTTGTTTCCACCAGGGACTAAAAAAATTAAAAAAGGTAATTGCACCTTTTTTGGTAGCTTGCAATTCTGAGTTTCTATTTTACAATTCTTATGATTTTAAGAAACAAGTCAGAATTTGTGAGACATACTGTAAATTTACACTTGCAATTGGAAAAAAAATGTAAGTCAAAAACTCAAAAGTCTGAATTTTGAAAGGTAGCATTTTTTATTCCATGGCAAAAACAAGCTTTTATGTGAATGAGTAGATCAAAGTCTTTGACTTGTAAAGTAAAAAATAAATAAATAAATAAGGTGTAAGGAATAGTATATTTCACCTGAAATGCTCCTTAGTATTTGATGCATTTCAGATAGTTCTTGAAAAAATGGTGGGTCATTTTCGCCTCTGAATCACTTTTGGGAGGATGCCTGTAGGAACTGTACTTGTTCGTGGAACTGCGTTTTTGGTGACCAATTCTGAGACCTTTGCATGTGACAACTAATAAATCTCCAAGCCCATCAATGAAGAATTCTGTACATAGTTGGGAAACCACAAAGAAAATGTTGATCAAACGCTTATTGTCTAAGCTGGCGTGTTGCTGTGGATCATGAATCAGCTACATTCACGTTTCTCCATTTGCCATGAACTTAGACACACATAGACAAACAAAGATCATCTGTATTGTCTGTGCTACGCCCATACTTTAAATTACTTTTATGACCTAAGCCTGGATACCTTTAATTATTGTACCACAATGGAGGAATATAATATGTCAAAATGTATTATTTCACTGTACAGGCGGGTGTTTCAGGATACTTTAATAATAGACCTCATCTAAATCAAATCTGTGACTTCATCTGCTCTAAACGTTTTGAGGTCCGCTTACCAGTGTGAGCCACTCGCTTGAGAAACGGGTCAAAAGCGACCCCCCGCACGGCCTCCGTCCGGCCCAGGAAGTAGTTGACGACTCCGTCTGCAAAGAAGCAGCCTTCGAAACCCGGCAGGGGAGCATGGGTACGTCTGGCACGTGTGATACAGCCACCTTCCTCGCTGATCCCTTCCTCATATTGCAACAGAAAGGAAAACTGATTTTCTTCTACCTGACCACCAACCTGATGGAGACAGAACGTAATTATAACAAAGGAAGTCAAAATCAGCTAAAGTCTTTCAAAAACATTTAAAAAAGGTCTGTTTAAGATCTTGGACACAATACAGATCTCTATTGGTTTATTGGATCATATATCAGTTGAGTATACAAGAAAATTTGAGAGACTGACTGTCATTTGCATAATTTATTGCCCCCGGACACCTGTTACGTCCTGTTTCCTGGTTATATGACATGACGATGATGATTATGATGATGATATTACTGCTCTGAGGTCGAAGTGCTGCAAAGTGCTCTTCCGCCATAGTTTATAATTATCTTTTTTTTATCACCAAGTTTTATTTTGTGTCATCATACTTACTCGTGTAACTAGTCATGTAACTGTCTTTAAATAGGATCCAAACAGGGATGAATTTAGAAGCCACCAAACACTTCCACGTTTTCCCTAGGAATGAAAGGCGCTAAGCTAAACGCTAACATAGTGGCGCCGTGCTAGAGTGATGAAGTCCACCATGCTGTTCAACAGTGTGCTTTGATGTATCAACAAGATAAATCTTGCATTTTTGACTGTTAAAGGCATTACTTCCTTGGTTGTTTCACACCTAAAGACCCTACGTACATCCTGAAATGCTGCTTTAAATAGTGTGGTTAGAATTGAACCGCAGAAGACATTCAGAACTCTCCTGTTACAATGGCTGCCGCTGTTCCAATGAGTCCTGAAACATTTATAAGAATGATGTGTGAAACACAGCCGAGAAGATCTGTTGAAATGAGAGAGGATCTGCTTTTAGCACAGAGAAAAAATCATGGAAAGAGCAACGTTCCCAATGAAGGTGAAGATAAAAAAAATAAAAATAGAAAAGTTTTCTGAAGTGTGTTTAGCACGAACACAAGTTTCAAGTGAAATATATATTTGTACTTTACAACTCACATCTATGGGATGGAAATAAAATGAATGCATTTCTTAAAGGTGCTGTATGTAGGATTGACACTGAGTGGTTGAACTAGGTATTGCAGTTCAAATTCAAAATATTGGAGACGGGTTCCGGGCCGGAACGAAAGGAGAATAATTGACTGTAGCAATGTTTTTCAGATAAACAACTATGTTAACTTAGTGTGTTACTTAAATATCTGCAAACATATTATGGTATTTTTATGATTTAGTAGAGTCAAAAGAGATAAAAATCACTTTTACTGATAATTCATTGTCTATAGCATATACCACAGTAAGACACTTAACTCTCAGAAAAGACATTAAAAAGGGTGGATGGTAGGTGGTTTGGAAAAATGCTTGGCACTTTGTCTAAAGTATTTAACATTAACTTATGGATTAGCTTGTACTAATCCAAATGTTTTAGAAAGACCCCAACTTAACTTAAAACCTTTTCAGAAGGATGTAAACCATGTGATGGGTAATGGTTTCAGTGAATGCTTTTTTTTTTGTCTTGGTCATTAACCTTTAGCCCATAGATCAGTTGTGTTTGGATATATTTCAACCTAAAACAAAGTACAACCATCTAAACATGACCCTGCTCTTTCTCAGAAGACGTTATCATATAGATCAGATCATTGAAGTGTCAACATTAACACTGTTTGTACAGAACCAGGAAGTCAGGAAGGAAACATGAAAAGGATGAACAAATTTCTTTTTTAGACTAGAAGACATAACACATTTTTTCAGAAGGATAGGTGGCTTAGATAGCTGCTGACTTGGATAATTGTTCACCATTTTTTAATCTATTGAACAACCATTGATGGCTATAGAGACAAATGTTTGGTTGAGTCTTTCATCCCAAAACAAATGAACACAATTTCTCTCATCTCATTCATTCTCATTCTTATTCAAAGGTGTGAATCCTAAGTGGCCCGAATCAAAGATGCCGAACCACATCCTGAATCACCATATGGACCCTGCCTTAAACAAGAGCTCATAAAGAAACCGGAACACAAGGCCACATGTGACAATATGACACATTCAATCATATAACCAGGAACAGAAACAGGACGTAATAGGTGTCCAGGGGCTTTAAAGCCATAAATCAGGGGCCATATATTATGCAAATGACATATAAACATTTATTGCACATGTGAAACAGTCCATAATTCACAGGTTTAAAGGCATTAGGCAATTTACAACTTTTTATTTTAGTATTCGTGTTCTCATTATGATTAATTGTGATAAATATATATTGATATATTTGACATAATTACCACATCTAGTTCCGGAACGGCTTCCATGATGTTCACAAAGCTCTCAATACGCGTCTCATTTAGGAACACAAAGTCATCGTCCACCCACAGGAAGTACTTAGTGGTGACCTGGGAGACTGCCAGGTTTCTGCCTGCGAACCAGCCCTGAAACAATGAAAACAAGTAACCTTTACACTTCAAGAAAATTACACTAACATTCAGTTTTAAAAAGCTGACTTTTCTACCTGTGCCGGGGGCATTATGTAGTGCTCTACGTTGTCACCGACAACCTTCTCTGGCGTCAGACTGTCATCAGCAACAATGATCTTTATTTTTGGGTAGCTCCAACGGATACTACTGATGAGGACGTTTAGTTCTTTGTATCGCAAAAATGCTTTAATTAGCACAGTCACCTGAGAGTTCACATCTACAGAGAGAGAGAGAGAGACAATTATGTGGTTATAAAAGGTCAGTGTTCACATGATACTGTGATTTTGTTGTTAGTACATTATAATGGTAGGTTGGTATATTAGTATTAAATCAGTTAATAAAATGTACTGTATTTTACTGTAAGACCTAAAAATGAAAGTGTAAAGTGTAAGGATTAGTATAGCTCACCTTCTCCTGGGTCAAACAGAACAGGAACTGACAAACGTCTGATCTCAATTGGGAAAATGACCTCATGGTTCTCAAAAGAGAAATAAGCTAAGGACATAACCGCATATGTAAAGTCAGTAAATTCCAATTAATGTTTTACATGATTTATTTAGTGACCCATTTGACTATATTCCAAGGGCTTGTCCAAATTGGTAACTTGAGAACGTGTACACGCAAATCTAAATCCACACTATCACAGCTGAGCGTATCCCATCATGCATCATGTTCTGGAAAGAAATTTTGTGAGACTTTTACAGTGCAAAGGGTCATAGATACCTGATGATTGATTGGTCGTAAAACATAGTAGGCTATTGCACATTTTAGGATGAGTATGTTTATTTTGTACAACATTTACAACTGCTTTAATCACTTAATTAGAAGCACCACAATTACTAAATTGTGCCGTCTGTTAAATACACTACTGAACAGACATTTAGAATGCAAAGTATTGAAAATCAAATAAAGCTCTGTAAACACTAAAGCAATAAACCCCAAAGCCATGGTTTACAGGTTTTCACTGAGGCTTACTGATTTCATAAAACGGTGATCCCACATAAGTCCCACACAAGGTTTTTACAAAACTATAAATGCGCCCATCAGGTAATAAGTTCTACATACACTTGTGGCCTTCATGCCCACTGACTCTTGGGCCAAATACAGGAATTTCAATATGAAACTGAAAGTAGACAAGTGGTCAAATGCAAAGACCACAAATGTGGGTTTTGGACAAGTCCAAGTCATTTTGAAAAATGTCTGTTTTTTTTTTTTTGTTAGTCAGGTACGATTTTATTTGACCCCAACATCCTTCAAAAAAATCTGTGTTCCGCAGGAGAAGTCTAAACAGGTTTGGCATGACATGAGAGTAAACACTGATCAAATTTAGGTGAACTATTATTTATCCCTCACAGGTTACATACCAAGGTCCTCAGTCTTGATGTGGTAGATGGTGCTGGTGTAGGTCAGTCTGCTCAGCAGGTCGTTGATTTGTTGGAGGCTGCTGGATGAGATCCTCAGATGTTTCTCATTCTGGCCATCCACCTGCTCTCCTTGCTGGACATCCAGCACTGAGAGCACTCCTTTCTGCACCCTTAGAGACACCTGGAGAGGGTTTTTTTTAATATCACGTTTATTTAATACACATCACACTTGATTACTTCTTTTATAAAAACACCCATATTAAAGGCAGGGTAGGTGACTTGGATCAAAAACATTTGTTATGCTGGTTGAAAGTCTTTTTACCTCACTAAGTTAAGTGGTCTAAAAATTGCCTGTGGAAGGTATAGGATCATAAAATGTTCATTTCCCTCAGTCCGAGCCACTGATGATTACGATAAGCTGTCCTACCTTATTATTAAAGTAAAAATGAAAATTCTGTCATTAATTACTCACCCTCGTGTCGTTCCAAACCCTAATGTCTTTCATACTTTTCTGCACCTTGACAGTGTTCATTACTTGGCGCTCAATGGGACAGGCACAAGCCTCCTGGTTTCCATCCAAAATATCTTAAATTGTGTTATGAAGATGAACGAAGCATTTTGGGGTGGAATAAGCTTTTATTGTACGTACACCATGTTTGCACAGACTTGATACGTCATCAGTGCATTCCATTCCACTTTTGTGCACGGTCATGTGGTCTGGAGGAGGCGTGGCTTTGGAGAGTGATCTGCAGGGAGGGTGGGATCTTATGCTTTCAAAGCTACAGTAGATTGTTATTGCTAGCCTCTCCATAAATGCCTACCCTACCTTTAACAAGTTTTAATAAAAAGCTCACCAAGGATCACTTTAAAAAAAGGAGAAACAGCAGAGAAATACAGAAGAAAACCAGTGATTGAGATCAATATAACATAAACCCACCACCTTTAGTGAGATCACCATATTCAGCAAGACAAACCTTGTAAACCGCTCTCTTGTGTGTTTGCAGTGCTAGACCTTTAATAATGATACAGTTCTTAAATTAATATTACTCGACACTATGTTATATTGAATTAGAATTATGCTTAACAATAATAACAACACCTAAATTAAAGGAATAGTTCACCCAAAAATGAAAATTCTGTCATCATTTACTCACCCTCGAGTAGTTCCAAACCTGTATGAATTTCTTTGTTCTGCCGAACACAAAGGAAGATATTTTGAAAAAAGTTGGTAACCAGGCTGTTTTGGGTCACCATTGACTGCCATAGTAGGAAAAAAAAAACTATGGAAGTCAATAGTGACTGCTTACAATCATTCTTTAAATATCTTCCTTAGTGCTCGGAAGATTTTCATTTCTGGGTCAAATATTCCTTCAATGTTTGTTTTTTTTACACTACCAGTCAAAAGATTTTTAAAATGTTTTTCCATTCCTTTTCTTTGGTTCCACTTAACCATTAAAGGCAGCAAATCAGCATATTTGAATGATTTCTAAAGGATCATGTGACACTGAAAGCTGTCACATGATCAGATTATGACTGATATGATATTTTAATGATATTTCCAATCAAAAACTTTAGATAGGAAGTGTACATCTCTCTGTAGCCTTCTGGAGATGCATTTGAGAAAGCTGAGATCAATAGAAATCAAATAAAAGATAGACAGAAATCAGACTCACCAGGAATGAGTGTTTTATTCATGGGAGTCACTCTGAATCCTCTCATCGGATACTGGAGCGGTGTGTTGGCAGGGGCAAGAATAAGAACATCATTTTCTTTCCCTATTCTGAGAAACACATGCCACGTTTTTAAAGGTTCATTCAGTCAGATGTACATCTGGGTTTGTGTCACACTGAAGAGATCAAAGAAAATGTAAGTAACCTGATCTGGTGTTGTCTAAACTCTTCTGCACGGCGTTTCTGGAGGTTGTCTAGGTTCTTTTTTGACACATACTGGTTCGCTGGATTAGTATTTTGGCATGTACAGGGTGTTGGATTCTCATTGAGAAAAGGCCCTATGCTGTGACATGTAACAAACAAATGAAAATCAGAAACAAGGAAATTTCTGGGTTGATCATCAAGATGAAATAAAAAAAACCTACTCACTTTGTTTTGGGAAAGTCTGGGATCTCTGTGTCACGGTTGCAATTAGAGAATCTTGAGAAACTACTTTGAGTTAAAAAAAAAATATAATAATTTGAATACAATTTACATGAACTGTAATCACATAAAACTGAGTAAATGTGGTGCAGAACACCTGTCAGACTAACCCGAAGACTTTAGGCCTGTTCAAAAACGTGGCACAAATGTTACTTTGAATGGTGCAACGCGCAATATAGTATGAGTCACAGAGGTGGGTAGAGTACCCAAAAACTGTACTCAAGTAAAAGTAATAGTCAGAATAGTTATTTGAGTAAGAGTAAAAAAGTATCGGATAAAAAAAAACTACTCAAGTAGTTAGTTACTAGTTACTTTGGATCATATACTGAATATCTATAGTCTATTTTTATTTAGATATATAGGTCAAATGTATTATATATACACACACAGACACACACACTGCTGCACCATTATGACAAAAATCATAATTGTCAATTATTCCCCTGAAAATGTAATTGCTATTATTAATTACAATTTTCACAGTTTACACTGAATGATGTTTATACCATTGTTTGAAGCAACTGCATGCCATATTTATTCATGCATATAAACAAGATGAAAATACTAACTGAAAAACCTTTATTGCTTTTCTATAGTATTAAGCCTCAAATGATAATTATACATGGGATCGGCCTATTTTTGAGTACAAAAAGAAAAAGAAAAAATATTAATGGTGTTATAATGTTATACTAAAACTACAGTTAAAACAACGGAATAACCCTTAAGATAATCTGTTAAAAACATATCTGAAGCACGCAGAGTAACGTAAGTGGAAAATTTATTAATTGTGCAGCCCTAACACACACACACACACAGATTTGAATGTTTATTATTTTTTTAAATGTAATTTATTTCAGTGAGGCAAATTCAGAATTTTCATCAGCCTTTACCTCAGTCTAATATGTATCTAATATGTTGATTTACTCTCAATGCTTTTCTTTTTAGCCTTTTTTTTATAAAAGTATCCAGAACAAAATGTCACAGGTTCCAAAAATATTAGGCAGCAAAACACTGCAATAAAGCACATTTACGGACCTTCTTCTGTTTGTTCTGCAAAATGTCAACACGGTCTGTAAGAGTAAATATTAATTGTGTCTAACGGTAGGCAAAGGCATTCCGGAACAGGTCGCGCGCCGCTGCGCAGATTACGCGGGTTTGGCGCGTGCTCATTTCATACTTTTCTCAGCTTATTTAATGTATAAATTAAACACTGTATCTAATGTATAAGCTACATGCACAACAAACAGGTAATGTCATAGTGGTATTGTATACTGCAATCGAACACCGCCTGTGGACGTCTTCAACGCTCCTGATGTCCTTAAATGTTTTGTTACAGACGACTCAGCGCGTGCTGCAGGGAACTGAACGAATCCTTCAAAATGATTCGCGAACCAGTTCACTG
>JAUMHE010000041.1:228201-239791 GCA_032359235.1 Enteromius mattozi | reverse complement strand
AAATAAATTAAATATTATAATAATAATATATATACATTTTATATATATATATATATATATATATATATATATAAACAATTAAAAAAAAATTCTAAAAGACAAATTCAGCTCTGCACTTCATACAATAAATCAAAAATATATGCAATAACTGGCTCACCCATCATTAGTTTTGACTGGTACATTCCCATCTCCAATAAAAACAACCAGCACCCTTCATCAAACATAAAAGCACTGTATTTATTACCCATAACAGGCTTGTATTTATCTGATCTAGGTGATTCTTCTGTTAGTCTAAGAAGTGTTGTACCGTTCAGCGAGGCCCATCAGCGCACGTTCACAAGCACAGCGTACGGACACACTCAAGTCAGACACCACGAGGCATCCATTACGCACCTGATGAAGCGTTACAGTCCGTTACCAAACACTGCACACAAAAATAACCACCAGACCCCTGCTAGCATGTCCTCACCTCTTTATTCATCATTCGGTCAAGAACTGAAATTATACTTCCAAGAGGCTGGAGGATGTTTTGATCTGTTACATCTTGGAAATGTTTCTCCCTATAGACAGAAAAACAATTTGAAAAGGGTATAATGTGGCTCAAAAGTGTGACTCTGTGTGTTTCTGATCTGACTTTACCAACCGAAAACTTTGTATTTCTTTTGTGGTGCTTTGGGAAACTTCCCCCAAATGTTGGCAGCCCTCTGGCAGTGAGACCTCCACACCAGGAGGGGGCGCTACGACTGTTCTCACGTCAGTAGATGACCTGGTTAAAGGTTCAGGCCACACAATATCCTGTGTCGCTGTCTTCGTATTGGTCTCTGATGCCGGTTTCTCAGCCTCTTTTGCTCCACCGTTCTTCTCGTCCAGTCTGGGTCGTTTGATGCTCGCTCCTGAAGCCTCTTTGAGAACGAGACAAATACAAATGCAAAAAAAAATAAAAAAACATAATAAAGTGCTGCAGTCAAATTTAAATGTCACTACATATTTACAATTATTTACATAGCAAACTTATTGGCATTAACCAAAATCAAAACTTCAAAAATAGTTTTGTTCACAAAAATACAGCTGAAAATATTAGGTGAAACACTAAATGCAAATTAGACTACTAACTGAACTAATCAGGTGAAGCACTAAAATTACTAACTGGAAATGATACTGTAATGAAAATAAATTGAAATTGAACAGTAAAACATAACACGGTCAATAAAAGTATTGAAATGAATATGAAAACTGAGAACAAAAAATAAAAGCTAAAGGTTTTTGTTTACATAATATATGTATGTGTACTGTGTATATTTATTATGTATCTATAAATACACACACATACAGGATATATTTTGTTACATATGTACATGTATATACATTTAGATGTTCTTTTATTATATGTATATATATATATATATATATGCATAAACATAACAGATTTTTAAAAAATATATACATGCATGTGTTTGTATTTAAATACACATAATAAATATACACAGTATACACACATACATTATGTAAACAAAATCGGAAATTGGAAGTGATTAATCTTTTGACAGCACTAGTTTTTAATAAAAACTATAATACTATATAATTATTACTAGAACAAAACAATCCATGTGAAAGGAAAATGGCAATTTGTAGGTAAAAATGAGTGAACAAACACTAACCTAAGTGTTTAAAACAGCTCCAGTAAGATGATTGAGCGTTGCGAACATTTTGGATAGATTCCAGTGCACTGTGGAAAAAAAAAAGAGAATTCCCATGAAATGTTACTCCAGCTGTCTACAATGATCTGTCTACATTGAAACCAAATGTTTGATTCATGTATAGCAGGATTTTGGACCAGTGAGATTTGACTGTGGGCGGTGCTACCCAGTGTGTCTTAACTCAAGCTTGTCCGATGAAAAGCACACGGCGCATGATTGACAGCTCAAATCACCTCTCACATGCAGTCGTGAGCCCTGACAGCCGAGGGGCTGGATCTCCAAGAAGAGTCTGGACGGTTTGGCAAACCGATTGGGCCAGAGAAGTCAGGTTATACCCTCCCTGGAAGAATGAAGGAAACCAGAAGAAACAATACATACAATCTAAACAAGATAACACAAATAACAGGTTTCAAAAAATTTAAATATGATAGCATCAGCTTTAAAAAAAAAATAGATTTGATGTGATAATGACAACTGACCTCCAGGACGACGCACATTTTGCCTGCAGCCAAAGGCATTAGCAGTTGGGTGAGATGGGCGAAGATCTCAGGAATAGCACACATTTCACCCTGAAGCACAACAGAGTGTTAACTAAGACCAACCCATACAGACCATCAAACATGGCGGAAAGCATTGCATCAGTTGCTCAGCAACAGATCCTCTGCAGTGAATGGGTGCCGTCAGAATAAGAGTCCAAACAGCTGATAAAAACATCACAATAATCCACAGTTATCAGTTAAAAGCTGTGTGTTTATAAGAAACAAATCCATCATTAAAGGAATAGTTCACCCAAAAATGAAAATTCTGTCATCATTTACTCACCCTCGAGTAGTTCCAAACTTGTATAAACTTTTTGCTCTGCCGAACACAAAGGAAGATATTTTGAAGAAAGTTTGTAGCCAGGCTGTTTTGGGTCATCATTGACTTCCATAGTATTTTTTTTCACTTCACAAGACATTAACCGATGGACTGGAGTGGTGTGGATTATTGTGATGTTTTTATCAGCTGTTTGGACTCTCATTCTGACGGCACCCATTCACTACAGAGCATCCGTTGCTGAGCAAGTGATGCAATGCTAAATTTCTCCAAATCTGTTCTGATGAAGAAACAAACTCATCTACATCTACTAGGATGGCAAGCAGAAAAACACATGCCAGGATCTTAGACAGTCTCTTACTTCTGGGTCACCAATGGCTGAGTCAAAACCAGCACTGACCAGAACCAGCTCTGGATCAAACTGAAAGAGAAAAAATGTGCATTAGCTAGACTTAAGGCACTCAGAAAACTGTCTAATGGTCTAACGGCTGCTCTGGTGCGACAGGTACCTCATACGCGACAGGTAAAAGAACATGGAAGAAAGCAGCCAGATAGTCGCTGTTCGTCATGCCCACCTGCAGGAAACAAGCACAGCATAAACATTTTAAGCATTATTTTTCATTTTAATGTATTTCAAACAGTAAAAATGCTTAATTAAAAGCAGACTTGATTGGCATGCACTGCTACTATAAAATACACATTTATGACGTTACATTAATGCATTGATTGGGTTTTCATTTGCCTTGTTCCAGGGGAGGTTAATGTTAAATCCGCATCCTTTGCCTTTCCCGACACTGGTGTAGTCTGACTCGGGGAGATTGGGCCAGAAGGTCTGATGCTCGTAACGATGCCAAGAAAAATAAAGCACACTAGGACAAAAGATGGATGATGAAAAATATTAAATAAAATGTTATCTAGGCCAGTAAACTACATTGTTCATCAGATTCACCTTGGGTCCTCCTCAAAGCAGTACTGGACACCTTGTCCATGGTGGATGTCCCAGTCCACAATCAAAACCCTAAAAAAGGCCACATGCTCAAACTTATCTGTATGACATTCTGAAAATGCTTAGTTTTCCTTAGTGAGTATTATGGGTGTAAATTAGTTTTGTGCAGCAGTGCAGGATGTAATCTGCTCACCTGTTCAGGTTGTAGTTCTTCTTAGCATAAAGAGCAGCGATGGCTACATTATTAAACACACCGAAACCGTTCGCAGCGGAGCGCTGACTGTGGTGTCCTGGAGGCCTGGAGGTCACAAAAAGAAGACAAATATTAATTAGTAAAAACTAGAAATCAACATATTCTGTTGTCTAATGACCAATGACAATACAGATAATTTTTCTATTTAAGTGTCCAATAGCAAACATTTTTAACAGAATAAAATCATTCAAATGATTTATTCATTACGTATATTTAATTTTTTTTTGTAAATTTATATAATAGTACATTTTTAGAAATGTTCTTATCTATAAAATATCAATAATAATAGTAATAATAGATATTTAAATATATTATTAAATTAAAACACTACACTACAAATAGCAATATTAAAATGCATAATTAAATTAACTTTTAATTTAAAATTACACGTTTAAAATGTATTTAATACTGTTATAATTTAATTTAAAAATAAAAAATATATAAAATGTAAATATTAAAGGTATACATTATTAATGTTGTAATTCATAATTAAATGCATTATTAAATTAACATTTGTTCACATTTTATTAAATATTACTCATATTTAATATGAATAATTATTGTAAAAATTAATAAAAACAATTAAATGTGTTTTAAACTAATAACATTACATGTCAATATTATTAGGTATTATTTATATTGTTCATAACCATAATACCAACAATCCTAATAATATTAATACTGTATTGTTTTAGTTTCACTTTCGTTTTAGTTTAGTTTCATTTTCGTTTTCGTTTAGTTTTAGACAAGCAGGTATTCCTGTCTCAAACTCACAGCCCCAGCAAAGCTGCAGTTCAGTTTAGTGCCTAGCGAGGAAAAACATCTCACGCTTCAACTTTAAATAGGTAGTCAATTCGGTGGACATAAATCGTAAAAGCAGCAGCTGTTGTTGTGTGCTCACCTGACCAGCGCCATGCCGTTCCTGACCTCTTTCTTCATGACGCTGTCCACCAGCTGCAGTGTGGCACCCACGGCCAGCTTAGCACAGTGATAGATGTTCTGCGCTCACAAAAGAGACTGTTGGGAAGAGTTCACCTGAACCCGGCGAGCATCAATGACCTTGACTTACCTGATGGAAATAGACATCGCTGTACTTTTTCGAAAAAGCCATCAGCTCTTCCACGCTCATTGTCGGAGTCTGTTTAACGGCCTCCAGATATTCCTCACTAAAGTAAACACAAAAGAGACCCGGATCAACCATACAGTAACAGAAACGGGGCCTGGTTTAAACTCCACTAACCTGTGTGCGAGTAAAATCTCCTGCTCCGTGGCCTGGCGGACCGGCAGCTGTTTGCACCTCTGTGCCACGCCGTGAGTCTTTAGTGCTTCGTAAGACACGGTCAACCGCTCGGGCACCTCGATCGCACAGACCGGACTGGACAGAGCAACAAGGAATAGATTTTACGTGAAAACAGAAAAACATGTATCATCAGAGTTTTGAAAGAATGGGAATCTGCCAAGCAGACAATAATTTAAAAACAGGCAACAAAAATCAGCTGATTTAATCAGTTTATCACTATCAGGGATGCAGCTGTTAAAAGCAAACATAATAAAACAGTGATAGCAATATTACAAACTACTACAAATTCATAATCGACTCAAATCTGCAACTGTTACAGTTTGGATTCAATATTAAACACATAATATGGTTATATTGTATCACTGAAATTCAATATTTTTAATTCGTTTTTGGTCTTTTCATTTTAATTGTAGTAGATAAGCTTTATATTAGGTGGCCTTAACTACTACGTACTTACACCAAAAAATAAGTACAATGTACTTATTGGAGTTATTGTGGTCATATTGTGTTACAAGCTGCTATTGAGGTGGTATGGGTAGGTTTGAGGGTGGGTTAACAGGGTAATTATAAATGTGATTACAGAAATTAATTACATATAGGTATTTTTAATAAAATAAGTACAATGTAAAAACATGCATGTAAACAATAAACAATATTAAATGTAAGTACATAGCAGTTAAGCCTGCCTAATTTAAAGTTGGACAGTTTTCTTCATTTTTATTTCACTATTTTAGTACAATAAAGTTAAACTAAATGAAAATGAGCAATGTTGCTTTGGCAGCCAGCTGAAATAAAATATCAAATAAGTTCAGTTAGCACTTATTTTATTTCAAATTACTTATTTTTTATGGTTTTAGTTTAGGATTTTAGTTAACGATAGCAACTTAAAATTAATTTCTGAAATGAACAGTTATGTTTTAGTGTTAAAATGCCCATTCCTGACTAGGACTAAATGCAAACCAAGTATTTCACTGCATATTTTATTTTTAATTGCGTTTGACATATCTTGTGAAACATCATGATGTATTTTTTAGCTATTTTTATCCAAATAACCCAAGTGAGGTTTGATTGAGATTAATTAAAAGAATGCACAATGAAAAAACGAGTTTGTTTGTTTTTAATTATTAAAAATTGAGTTATCCGTTTTTGCAAATGAACAGTAAAATTAATACTGTGTTACTTTGAACCTTTGACCACCATTCAGTATTTCATGTTTTATGTAGCATGGTATTTGTGTGTGTTTATATATATATATATATATATATATATGTGTGTGTGTGTGTGTGTTATGAATCTATATAATCTATATTGTGTCTTAAAACAACAGTATAACCTGAGACTTTTGTTAGAGATGTACAGTAAGTGATGAGATGACTTCACTTACTCTGTCCAGAGGAGTTTGTATCGGCTCATCTCCTCATCAAAGATCAGTGCGCTTTCTGACGCCATTTCAGCACTCTGCTCTGGACTTACAGCTTAATAATAGTTGTAGCTCACTGTAAACTACGATTTCAATCACTCACGGGAAAGCAGAACAGTTCAAAGTCCCTCCTAAGTGCCGTTTCGTTTGTGTCTTTTTCGTCGCTCGGTGAACGCGGAGCATCTGACCGCGAGCGCATTACCGCCTCCTACCGGATGACCGCGTCAACAACAACAATAATCCAACCGTGAAAAAAAAATACTAAATAAAAATAAAACATAAATGCTACACGCAAAACGAGGCTACACTATCTATGTTTTAAAAGAGAACTGTTTTCATTTATTTTGTAAAGACTTGTGCAATGTAAATACTAACCATTTTCTTGTGTATTTAAATTTTTTGCCAATGCAACATTTGTTTGTTTTTTCTATGCATTTATATAGTAATTCTGAATACAATGGGTATTTTAATGCCAGTTTTTTGCTGTTATTTGCCAAATTTCATATTCATCAAATTTGGAGGTTTCTGCAGGTTTCTGGGTCTTGTAATTATTATTTACACGCACACACATATATACTGTATATATATGCTTAATCTGCTTTTCACACTTTCAGTAGATATATTTGTTTTCAACAGTGTCCAACAATTTACAAGCATCCAAGCAAAACTCTGTTCTCTGAAATCCATTAATATATATTAAACACAACGTAATTTCCATGTGAATTTGAACAGTTATAATAACAAATAACACAAGGTAAAACAAGACAGTTTTAATGCACATTATTTAATTTTACACATACATCACTGCCATGTGGTACCACTTACTTTCATGCTCACTGTTATGATGATGTGGTTAGGATGGACCATTTGGTGGACAAAAAAAGTGGTAAGCGTTAGAGCAAAATCACATAGGAAGGTATAAAATCAAAAAGAACAATCCTTAAAAACTGGATGCTTATTTAAAATAACTACAAACATAATTATGTAAAAAGTGTAATCAGTGCAAAAATACAGTGCAAATTTTCAGTGGCCCATATGAGAGTTATTGCTCCTTTGTCTATTATATAATGCATCTGGTTACTTCACATTCTACAGTACATATTATTATTATAATATAAACACTGTAACTGTAATTAAGGAGTACAATTATATGCATCAATCTAATTTACTCTCACCATTATTGGACAATTTTGATCAATTTTGAATGTTTCTGTCATGTTTAATGGAATTTTGGGCTAAAAAAAATATTATTTTGAAAAAACTAAAAGCTATAAACATTCATACTGATGATTCAGTTATTTGTAGATTTGCAGCTTTTATATTCTGGTTTGGCACACATGCTTTTTTTTATCCATTTGGGTCCATTGTTGATGCAGTTAGAAACGCCATGGTGTAAACTTGTTAATAGCGTTTATATATGTGGATGCATATGAGTGTGTGTATGTGTGTGTTTGGCAGTTTTATGGCACAGGATGTAGAAACACATGTCTTCAGATTCCCAGAGTCTCTTTGGTCACCTGACATCCGAGCAGGACACTCCCGGCACACACACACTGAGACAGATCTCCCACTGAAACACACACAGATCATCAGTGTGTGTCAAAGCACGTCTCTTGATGAACGCTGACTGAATGAATGTGGTCTGGAATGGAGACGTCACCTTTCTGATAGCCAATCCATGACGCTGCCTTCATGGCCACAAACTGCCACTCCACCTGCTGCTCTATTTTACAGCCGTATAACCAGATCAGAGCCAGGAGAGTGGCCCATACTGACCCATCCACCTGTGTACAGACCATCATCCACTGCATCTGTTACTGGACACCGCACACAATCAGCACTGTCTTATTATTTCATCACATCTCTCACCTGTGCTGGTTTCTGATTGGTCAGCTCATCCTCCGTCTTCCCAAACACATCAGCCAGTGTGTCGTCCAGATCCCAGCAGCCCGACGCCTTCTGGAGAGAAACCAGCTGGAGAAGAGTGTCCTTTGGGGGCTCAGGAGCAACTAAACACACACACAAACATACAAAAATAAGAATAATACATAACTATAATAAAGTTAAATAAATGTAAAACAATGAATTTTATGACCGACCACACATGCATGTGCATGTCAGATCAGTCAATAAATATCATGTGAAGTGAAAAGCTGTGTAAGAAACAAATCTATCATTTAAACTTTAACTGCCACTTCTGGCCTTAAAAAAAAGAGCACATCATCCATAATAATGCTATGTTTAAAATCATCACGATGTTTAAAATCACAAGTCATGTTTTAGCTGAAAACTTGTGGATTATTGTGATGTTTTTATCAGCTGTTTGGACTCTCATTCTGGCGGCACCCATTCACTGCAGAAGATCCATCGGTGAGCAAATGATGTAAAGCTACATGTCTCCAAATCTGTTCTGATAAAGAAACATACTCATCTACATGTTAGATGGCCTGAGGGTGAGTACATTTTCACTTTTAGGTGAACTACTCCTCCAAGTTTTAAACTGCGCTGAGTAAGTAATATAGCAATTTCTAAACATAACCATTGTTTCCATTTCATATCTCTCTCTCTCTCTCTCTCTTTCTCTGTGTGTGTATATACCATCATTCTTGCTTTCAGAGTCTGTCTGATAAGACGAGGTAGTCGCAGTCACAGAACCACGGTGGAAGAAATTCTGGATCCCTGCAGATGACAATAATGATCATAAACCATGAGGTGATGTTTGTATGTCACATGTAGTGATGCTATTCATTCATTGTGTTACTTCTCATGAATCCGATCTTCTGTTCAGGTGCAGCCGCTGAAAAAAAACAGACAGAATATGAAAGTGTTTTTTAAGCTTGTTACTTGTCTGTGCAAACCCTCTTTTGGTGTTAAAAACTACTGTCAGGTTTTACTAAAGACACAGTAAAACTTTAGCACTGAAAAGGCATGGACAGTTATTATTAAGTTATTATGGACAGTTATTCTTGTAGCATACCTTATTATTGCATGTGAATATTTTTACAACGTTGACTTACTAAGGTTTGCACTACTCATTTTAATGGCACCTGTGCCATTTTTTATCACCCAGACAAAGCATGTCTTAAACCAAACACTATAATTTGCGCTGCTCTTGGTAGATTGCGTTGGTCATTATGGAAATGATCTCACTCCTTCTGTGTTCTTTATTTCACGCATTGTCAGTAAATCAGTGACAGAACTGTCCACTCCCTTTATGGGATTGCCCTCTCATTGCTTATTTGGCCTGTTTAGCAATGCTGGCCCCAAGTATCTTAAAACCTGCAGAAGTGCAGGTTCAAGACATGTGAAAGAGGCTTTCACTTACCTTCTGGTACCCGACTGGACATTTTCAAGAACACTCGCTCAGGGAACGTTCTCCGACCCGTCATCTTTAAGCAGTGAAATGACTGCTCATCTATATAAAATGTCAAAAAAATATAAGTAAAGAAGCAAAACAAGCAAGCAAACATTAAAAGCTCTTTAAGACTGTGTTCTCTTACGTGCAGATAATTTTGAGTCGCGAACTGTTATCTTGTCTGAAGAAAACATAGCAACACACAAAATGATATTAAAACTCATCTTTGATAATTAAAATGACATATCTCAATGTTTTCTGTTGTGACAATTATTTCTTCATGCCTTTATATGGCTTGAAAAAAACATCTCTTACACCCCTTACCTCCTTTAGTATCCATGGATTAATGAATATGCTAATTAGCCTCCGCCTTCACTTTCACTGTGTTAACTGCAGTAGTAAACACTACATAATGGCAAAACTGGATTAATTTAGCCATTCTGCTTATGTTTGGACCAGAAACTGATTCCAAAGGAGATGACGAACCAACAAAAAGTTTTGTTTTACAGACTAAATCCAGAAGAACTTTGGCAATGTCTCCAAGATGCTTTGAGAAGCCTACCACCTGAAACACTCTGCACAAGTGCACAGAGGGCAAAAGCTGCTTTAAACATAAAGGACGCTCACACCAAATGTTGATTTAATTTAGTTAACGGAAGTTGACTGCTGAAGAAAATATATTTATGACATTATTTTTGACAGCATCTTCAATTTGCAGCATTTTAAGCACTTCAAACTTCTAACAGTTCTGTTGCCCCTCAGGTAGGTTTCTTAAAGCGTCTTAGAGACGTCGACACAGTTCTTCTGGATTTAGTCTGTCTCACTTTGTTCTGTTTCTTCATGACAGACTGGATGATGATGATGATGAGATCAGATCACTGGCTGCTGTCAGACAAAAATCTCACTGCATTATTACAATTAATGGCAAGATGACTGTGCAAAAGATCTGAGCAAATGATCTGCAAAGATCTTTATGCTTAAACAACATGTTGTTTGTCTTACCAAGATTTGCTTCCATCTGGGCAACTACAAAAGACAAACCTGGAAAACATTTGATTTCATAAACATCAACTAATGAAGTGACAGTAAAAGTGATTTTTATACACACACAATGAGAGCACTAACCGTATGTCGGCACTCTTCTCTGCTGCAGGGGTCCTTTCACAATCTGTCTGCTGTCTTTATTCACAGCAATGAAGGCTGTATGAACACTGCTCACTCCTGCCTGAACACTGAGCTCCACCATCCTGCTCCTGATGCCCTCAACATCTGAAGCACCGGACCTCTCCTCCTGCTCCAGAGAACGAATCAGGGTCCGAGCCACCAGCCGGTGAATGGACAACCTGCAGAAACATGGAGGAAATACTGTTGACTTAGAAACACATTTGTGTTACAGTTATAATTCTACAGTGAAAATTACTGTTGGCAACAAAAGCTTTATTTCTAATTTGATCATTTAAAGGTGTTTTAGAAGTGAGTTGCTCTGAAGCAGGACTAGAGTTGTGGTTTTCAGTGTCTAAATGTGTGTTTGTGTGTGTTACCTTGTTTCTTCAGTTGGTTTGAGGCAGAAGTGGAGCTGGTTTGTTACTGGTTGATCTTTGAGACTGTATTTGACTGTCACTGTTCCCTCAGAGCCTCCTGAACTCTATGAGAGAGAAAAGAAAGATTTTTATGATCTAAAAGAAAGACACTGGTCTTAAGTCTTCATTAAATAATCACATGCTAAATCATCTCACCTCTCCTTTAAGTTGGGCATAAATGAGTGCCCTTTGACCCTGGAAGAGCACACTGATGGGTGGAGAC
>JAUMHE010000041.1:206129-216427 GCA_032359235.1 Enteromius mattozi | reverse complement strand
ATAATATACATTTTTTTTTTTCCTCACAAACAGCAAAATTTGAAGTCTCCAGAGAAAAAACACAGTAATATCCTTTACAGTTTCAAAAATGATCTCAATACCTTATACTTTGCTCAAATACCAAAGTCTCCAATCAAAAGTAAGATGAACTCCAACATTTCTCATCCAACCAATCAGAGCTGTTCTGGTCTCCACATTTACTTCGTACCTCTCTAAACTTACTCCACTACAACTACTTACTCATTGGTGTCTATTTTCATTCATCTTAGGAGAACCATCTGAGACAAAGTTCAAGACGTTCTCCTCTGTGTTTTCTGCTCATACCTGCTCTTCTATTTTCTTGCGCAGCTGCTGGACTCTGTATGACAGCTGCACGTTGATGACCAACCGTCTCATGGTTTGAAAGCGTCGGCGCACCAGCCAAGCTCGAGCGTATTTCTGCAGAACCAGAGCCTTGTGTTCTGCCACCATCTACGATAACACAGACGCAAATGTGTGACTATGTGATCAGAGTCAAAAGATTATTATTAATTAATATGAAACAATGTGACTTTGCCTTTCTGTAGTGCCTGCGGGCCATCCATCCTCTGGTGAAGGCCTGTATGGTGACTGCAGCCCTCAGGACGAGCTGGTAAATCCTCCGAACCAGATACCCACGACAGTGTCTCTGGATCACCACAGCAGCCCAGCCCTGCTTCAGCGCCAGAGCAGTCACGGTGCGTCTGCAACAGAAAGGATTTTAATGTACTTCAAATGTAGCATTTGATGAAAACGCACAAGACAAGTTCATATGTGCTATTCTTTAATTGCCCATTTATGTACATTCAACAGATTGATGTCTTTGGTTGCATCACGTTATCCATATTTTGCATGATGATGCAATTTAAAATGACAATGTGAATGAAAAGTGAAAGTGCACCGTGTATAAAGTTATTGTCTCTCAAAAGAAACACTGAAACTAGTCGTATTTAAAATGATTCACAAGCATAAACATGAAGCATTAGCATATTGCCCACCCACTAGTTTGTATTTTCCGGTTGGTCTGAATGAAAGTGCACATCATTCTTTGCCACTAGGTGTCACTTTTGGAGAGTTAAAAATAGTTGTTTCCTTGGTAACTCTATCACCGGAGATCAGCGTCACGCAAAAGGAGGGGTTTGGAAAAATAAATAATTGAGCGAATCGTTTAGGAGTCGTTGAGCAAATAAGGTAAAAATAAATGCATATTATAAGACAATGAAAGTGTTTTTTGACCTTGCATGTGTCAACCTGTTGTTGGGGACTCACAAAACCAACATATGAACCTTTCATTACCTATAATAGAGGCACTTTAAATAAAATTAAATAAATTAAAAATTATTAAAAAATGTCAAAACAACATTACTAAAACTTGAACTACAGTTAATGGAAATTGTAAACATTTAAACCAATTCAAAATATTCATACAAAATTCATACAAGCATCTCAATGATACTTAAGCTTCTAAAATAACCCTGAAATGAGTGTATATCAGTTCAAAGTTCAAACTAAGTTTAATCGAACACTTTTATGGTGCTTGTTTGTGCTTTTCGGAGAGTGGCTTGCGAACGTGTTTTATGTACAGTATAAAAGGAAGAAAGCAAGTCACGTTAGTTTCTAACAACTTTTTGCTCTACTTCTATAAAAAGACTGCTGTATTGTGCATTTATTGCGCTGTATTGACTCCATTCTGCATTCTGTTGTGCTCATTTTTACTATTTTTTTTTACTTTTTATGGTTTACGGTCAGTTTTTATTATACAAGGATGCATTAAAATTACAATAAAGTGACAGTAAAGACATTTATAATGTTAACAAACATATCTCTTTTTTAAATAAAGTCTGTTCTTTTGAAATTTCTATTTATCAAAGAATCCTAAAAAACGTATCATGTTTTCCACAAAAATAAGAAGCAGCACTGCTGTTTTCAACACTGATAATAATCAGAAATCAGCATATTAGAATGATTTCAGAAGGATCGTGTGACACTGAAGACTAAAGTAATGAGGCTGAAAATTCAGCAGGAATATATTACATTTTACAATGTATTATAATTAAAAACTGCTATTTTTATTTGTAGGAATGTTTCACAGTTTGACTGTACTTTTGATCAAGACAGATTGACGTTTTGGATTGCTAGCGCTCTGGAAACACTCACCTGATCTGTTTCTTCCCACGCACGTACTGCTGGATAGTGATGGCAGCTTGTCTCATGTGAAGGAACCTGCATCTCTGCCTCCAGCCCCTCGCATGCTTCTGGATGGTCACGCAAGCCGCACGAAGATGATCCAAACGCAGCTTCTCCAGGTACGCCACCTGTCCTGCCCTGAAGAAGATCTTAGTCCGGCCGAACTTGTACTGGTTGGAATCCTGTAATGGATCGAAGAGGACTTATTTCAGAAGATGGCTGAAGAACACAAGCTCTCAGATGTACAGTACACTCTTAAGAACTTAACTTAGAACTTAAGAACTCTTAACTTTTTTGTCTAAATGGTTCCATAAAGAACCTTTAACATCTGAGACAACCTGGTCTCATAAAAATATGTGCCTCTGTGCACTTTTTGTGCAACACCATTTTTACGTACCTTACTGCACATTTTGCCGCAGTTTCAAAGAGAAATGTCCACTGAGTGGTGCTAAAACACAGGTTCGATACGTGAGCCCTGGCACATTTTTATTACATTGTTTCATTTTCATTAATATTGTTTTGAAATCATAACATTATATTCTTCAAGTAACTGTGCGAAACTCACGCTTCATTTATTGGAACTCTGTAAAGTTTTATGAAAAGGAATAGAAGGTGTCAGAGTTGTACTGCCTCTAGTGTTCATTTATTTTGGAAACTGCAATGATATGTACTTATTGGTATGTGTTTCGTGTCTCACTAAAAACTGCACCCAGGTACGTTTATGCCATGAGACCAAGTAAAACCTTTCTGTTTCACAAAAGGTTCTTTGTGGTGAAAGTATGTTCTTCAGATTATAAAAAGGTAAGAAAGAGATGGTTCTTTAAAGAACTTTTGACAAAATGGTTCATTGTAGAAGCAAAAATGGTTCTTCTATGGCCTCGCTGTGAAGAACCTTTTAGGCATCTTTATTTTTATGAGTGTACCACAGTGCATTTCTCTTACAGGAATGAGTTTCTGCAGAACCGTCTTGCACGTCTGCTTCTTCTCTCCCAGCTTCAGCTCCGACTGGCTCATCAAGATACTATAACGACTGTAAAACTCTATATACGTCCACCTGTAAGGATGGAGAGAGACGATAAGAACTCTGCAGACTAGTGATGACAAGAAATATCAGTATTCTGTACATCTCTGGACTTTAAACTTTAACAAACATGAGGGAAAGACTGAGACACTGGTCACCTGGATGGGTAACTCTGGGCACTGATACGAATGGTCTCCAGCACACCACAGGCCCTCAGCTGCTGCACTACACGCTTTGAATCATATCTAACAAACACACACAACACAAATTAATACACTGTATACAGAAAAACACATAAAGTGATTCAGACTTGTTGTCACTTACTCAAATGGCAGTTTCTCTTCATTGGGTTTAATACAGCGCACATAATGAGGTGTAGTAGCATTCAACGTCTCCATTAACAGGTACAAGGAACTTCGAAACTAGATAAAACGTATATAAATCTTTCAAAATGAGTTAAACAGACATGATTATGCTCTAGGATTGACTATGAATTTGTACCTTGTCTCCTACAGTGGTTCTCAGCTGCTTGTTTGAAGCTTTAACTCTTGGATATGCCGGAGTCACCTTAATAGTCTTATGGCCAGAATTTGGTTCGTCCTCTTTAAAAAAATCCGCCAAGACAGCAAACTGCCAACACAAAAAGTAGATAAACCACATTAAAATGATATTAAACTTCATTAAACATTAAGGGAGCTATTCGGTTGATACCTGACTGGCACGCATGATGTCCACCAGCTCTTCATAAAGCGTGTCTCTGTTCTTCTCCAAAAAACCTTTACACTGGTATTCTACCTAAAGAAAACAGCTTTAGTTCTTTATGCACCATTTTCACATTTAACACAATACACAGAGAGAGGTATTAGTCTCTCACCTTATCAGCAAAATGTTGGATCACAAAAGAGTCATTAGACATGCGGGGTTTCTCAAACAGCGGCTTTGAGCCTAGAAAATTGTACAGCTTTTGCAGCCAGTTTTTATCAGTGCCCTGTGGGAACTGTGGGAGATAAAAAAAAACTATTCAGTTAGAGCAAAAAAATTATCATAATGATTCTAAATATTCTTGGTTTTCCTTGAGCAAAATATAATGTTTTGTTTCCTCCTTTTGAAGTAAAATATGACCTGGACATTTTCAAGACAGGTTTTATCAAAATTAAAAACTGCAATATGTCACTGTGATATAAAAGAATATATACTATTATAGTATTATTATTTTGAATTAGTTCATTTTGTGGGTTTCTTTTTATGTGTTTTTGTCTTGGTTTATATATATTCAGCTTTAATTTATTTATTTTTATAATTTTTTCGGTTTTAGCAGTTTAGTACTTTTTTATTTAATGCAGTAAATAAAAAATAAATACTATAAAGTTACAGTGCAAAAAATAATCATAATGGTCCTAAATATATAAGCAAAATATAATATCTTATTTCTTCCTAAGTAAAATATGATTGGACACATTTTTGAATGGTTTAGATAATTAAGTTGTTTTGTTTATATACTATTATATATATTTTTTTAATTTTACGTTAATTAAATTTTAGTAATTTTGCTATGTGCTTTTGTCATTTCTATGTAGCTTAAATTTTTATTTCAGTTTTAATAATTTAGTACTTCAAACTTTTCATTTCAGTTAGTTGCCAAGTCAACATTTTATGTTTTTTATTACAAACTATGTCCCTGTAATATGTGCAATATACAAATTAATTTTTGTGTTTTTTAATATGTTGTCTTTTTGTCTTGCATATATTTCTATTTAGTTTTAATTTATTTTTATTTCAACCTAAAATGTTATTTCAGTTAAAGTTAGTATAAAAGGAGACATAAAGTTAAACCAACTAACAAAAAAAAAAAAAACAGATCCTTTAAAAAATCTCAGCTCTATCTCAGAGAAATCAATAAGATTGTGTCTTAAAGGCACAATATGTAGGATTTCTGTAATAAAATATCCAAAAACCACTTGCACTTTGTTTATATTTCATGCAGCTGTGTACTTACATTATATCAAAAGTTCTGTAGTATTTGTAAATTCAAAAGAATTCCAGATTTAAATAATGAACCGTCCCTGTTTATTGTCGCCCATCAATGACGCAATATCCACGCTATCCTATGAATAGTATAAATACTACGGAAATACGCATGGACAAATGCGGAAGTGGTAGTTATTTATTGTGCATTTCCATATCATGGATCATGACTACACTCTCCACAATCCCAAAAAACGTAGATGTAGACATACCGAGGCAAGAAGATATCGGAACAGTCAATGAAATAAAGCGAGAACAAATATCGGCGTGGCGTTTCCGAAAGAGCATCACGAAAACCTCGGCCTGGACAGAGACTCCGCTCTCGCGTTCTTTTTAATAGACGGGTTAGCAAATATATATATTATTCATTGTGTAAGTAATAGTCATGTGCAGGTGGTTAGGTGATAAAACAGATATAAATGAGCTTTTCATCCGTGAACCTGATTTGTGAAAACAACATATCCCAATGTTCAGCGCTCCACCATGGCGTCATCGAACTTCGCCTGTTATTGTTTTGAAAATGCGACCTCTAGTGGCGTAAACTTACATATTGTGCCTTTAAGTTAAACAGGGCTGTGTTTCCGAAAAGCATTGTAAGCTTAAGTCCATCATAGACTTTTGGGAAATGCAGCCTTGCTAATTTGTGTCCTAACAGCCAATCAGAACATATCTGATGCTTAATATTTAGCAGGTTGGTGATTCTAAACCAATGAGCTTTAATTGTGGGCGGAGCACAATTAGCTGCAAAAGTAACATAAACCACTACTTTCTTTAAGACTAGTTAAGACAGAATTATTTATTGACGGTGTAACTCTCACCAGACACTCCTCATCTAAAAGGTCCAGAATGCCCATCTTGGCCTCGATGAGATCAATAACAGGCTGATTGTCATAGAAATCGATCAGCGTCCATGGTATGTCCTCTTTCATGTACTCCTCCTGCTCCAGTTTGAACACGTGCTGATGGGACGACAATCAGTGACACGTTTTTATGAGTTCCACAGCAAATCAAATTTATTTAATGGAAATGACGTTAAAGATGCACTCACCAGGTTGAACTGCTGCTGCAGCTTCTCATTGGCATAGTTGATGCAGAACTGCTCGAAACTATTAATGTCAAAGGTTTCAAATCTAGAGGAAGTACAAATTTTATATAATATATAACACAGAAAAAGTTTGTAAAGGCAGTGTGTGAAAGTGATTAACACAAAGTCAGGTCGTATTTATTTATTAATGTGCAAACAATTTAGATTGAAATTTTGGACTTTATACTCGTATTCAGCTTTGGTGAGTGCTAATTTTACACCCTGCGTGCAAATTGACATACCCATAAATATCCAACACCCCAATAAATGAATGTTGTTTCCCAGGGACCATTAGCGCCTGATTGATCTTGTGGATGACATAGTCGAAGAGATGGGAGTAGATGTGTTTGGCAAGTGCATCGCGGGCATTGACGGCACGCTTCTTAGGCTGCGGTTTCACCACCGTCTCTGCTGACAGCACTATCCGTCTGTGACACAGCCAGCGGCACATGTTGTCCATGCTGACACCCATCAGCTCACAGAATACGGCCAAGTGAGGGTCTCTGGACTGGAGAGAGAGCAGAATAATCATCTGATGAAACACCTAGAAAGTCCTGATTTGGCCTAATGTCAATTATCAATGTAAAAACACCTACAACTGACACATTAACATGTTTCTTACACCGATGGATGATTTCTCAGAGCCGCTCTCCTTGATTACTACATTTCCTAAATGCAGAATTGCAGCGAGCACCTTAAACACATCAGCCTGGAAACTCTCCTTAAGACCTGGAGACAAACAAGGCTGCATCAGCACAGCTGAAAGAACAACAGAAGAACTACGCTCTTGATAAATATGACAAATAAAAACACTTTTGTAAATATCTGTCACCTAGCAGACTGAAGGTTCTGCGAGTTTCTGCCATGTCAGCGCGGTCGTCCACACCCTCGATCTCTGTCTCTCCACCCAAACGTGTGTAATTAAATCTGTCTGCTCCCACTAATCAACAGATGAACAACACACCGGCATTACAAACACAATTTACACTCATTTCATAGCATTTGGCTAATTTCAGTTGAAATCTGTCATCTAACTATCTATCTGTCTGTCAAACTATCTATCTGTCTGTCTATCTATCAACCTGTCCATCTGTCTATCTGTTTATCCAATACCTAACTATCTATCTGTTTATCTATTAGTTTATTTACCTGTCCATCTGTCTATCCAATACCTAACTATCTATCTATCTACCTGTCCATCTGTCTATCTATCCAATATCCATCTATCTACCTGTCTGTCATCCATCTATCTGTCTGTCAAACTATCTGTCCATCTGTCTTTCTGTCTGTCTATCTATCCGATACCTATCTATCTATCTATCTGTCTGTCAAACTAGGTATCTATCTATCTATCTATCTGTCTGTCTGTCAAACTATCTATCTATCTATCTACCTGTCCATCTGTCTGTCTGTCTGTCAAACTATGTATCTATCTGTCTATCTATCAGTCAGTCAGTCTGTTCATATGTTAGTCAATCTATTAACTCTAAAAAAATAAGCATTTTTATTCTTTATTATTTGTATAAAAATCTATTTTTGGTAGTCCAATCAACTTTTTTAACATAGTAATAACAAAGTTAATGTGTATATAAGAATTTAAGATCATACTTGCACTATACAATACATCCATCTATCTATCATATGTCATGCAGACAGAAATGTTGCATAAAGTATACATTACACAAACAGCAAAAGAAAAAAAACGATAAAAAAAATTGTGATCGAAGTTTTTTTTGGTCCCTGGACTCTAAAATATGAATGGCTACACCTAGGCATATAAAAGTCAAAGTCAAATAACATGTACAGAAACACTCACACAGTCTTAGGCCTTTAAACTCCGGCTGATTTGCACATGCACACATTTGATAGAAGATGTGATAATTTCTCTCATTCTCTGACTGCAGGAGAACAAATGACACATTATGAGTTTTATTATAAACAGTCATTATTCTGTTGTATGTCACACCCACAATCTATAAAAAGCATCTTTCACCTGAAAAACCACCCTTGACTTTTCCAGAAGGTATGTCCTCATGTTGGCACCGATGATTTGGTATCTTTTGTCGAAGCTGATCTCAGTGTACTTCCCAAATCGACTGCTGTTGTCATTTCTGGTTGTTTTTGCATTTCCAATGGCCTGCAAACACACCAGATATAGTGAAATATATGAGTTAAATGTGTATGTTTATCGAGTGATCTGATCTTGACCGTTTGTTTTACCTCAGTGATCGGGTTAGATGCTAAAACTTTGTCCTCCACCCGAGTTTTGCTGCCAGATTTGCTAACCACAGCGAAGTACCTCATAGCGTAGCGAGCAGATACGGTCTTTCCAGCTCCAGACTCACCGCTCACAATGATGGACTGATTCTTTGCGTTCCTGCAGTTTGAACAAAAAATGCTGCACTGAAATATCAACCGGGTCTCATTTTGATCTTAGCTTGTAAAACCTGCACAGTTGGTTAATTAGCATAAGTTTGTGTCAGTTCAAAACAGACAGTTTTTCTGGTTTAAAGAGGCATAATTCTTCACCTGGCCATTTGTTTGTAGGCCTCTTCTGCCACAGCGAATATATGAGGGTCTAGGTCGCCCATGTTTTGTCCAGAGTAAGCATGGATGACCGCATCTCCATAGATAGGAAGCTGCTTGTATGGATTGACTGCCACCAGGATAATTCCTGAGATGGTAAACATCAGAGTGAAGCAATCACATCTGTGAAGGAGCTTTACACTAAGGAAGCAGCTCTACAGATGACCTACCGCAATATGTGTAGATGATTTTGGACTCGACAAATCGGACTTTGAGGTTATGTAGCACGGCCGGCTCGTGAAGGTAACTGAGAGCCGTGAGGTCGTTCTCACCCACCAGGATATCTGGGTTACGGAGGGGTGGCAACTTCTCACCCCCTTCCAGCGGATACTGCAACTCCTACAAGAGAGGTTCACAAAGAGAGCAATTTACTTTATTACTGGATAAATCAGCTGTTTGAAATGAGTGAATGATTGAATGATTCTAAAATGATTCATATTATAGTAAGTTATTTATTACCACCTAATGTCAGGTTTATTTTCTTATTTACAGAATAACTTTTAAAATAATGTAATATTTCCATATTTAAAAAAAATAAGAAAATTTAAAAATATCCATATTAAGAGATATTTAATTGAGATAGCTACCTTTAAAACTTTAAAATTTAAAATATACTTCTTTTTAAAGCTACTTTTTGTCAAAATTAATTTGATGCTTTTCTCCTTTACAGCAGTAATGACTTTAAATGATATTTTCCGATACCTATCTATCTATCTATCTGTCTGTCAAACTAGGTATCTATCTATCTATCTATCTGTCTGTCTGTCAAACTATCTATCTATCTATCTACCTGTCCATCTGTCTGTCTGTCTGTCAAACTATGTATCTATCTGTCTATCTATCAGTCAGTCAGTCTGTTCATATGTTAGTCAATCTATTAACTCTAAAAAAATAAGCATTTTTATTCTTTATTATTTGTATAAAAATCTATTTTTGGTAGTCCAATCAACTTTTTTAACATAGTAATAACAAAGTTAATGTGTATATAAGAATTTAAGATCATACTTGCACTATACAATACATCCATCTATCTATCATATGTCATGCATAATTTCTGCAGTCATTAAGATTTTAATCTGGAACATGTTTATTTTAACTCTTCTTCTTACAAAATGTCCTTACCACAACATTACAATAATGTTCATTATATACATTTTTCTTTTTAAATTTCTATAAAAAAATGTAATATTCTTAAAAATGATCTTAAAAAAAAATAGGTAGTAATTGCACCACTTTTTTCTTTTTCCTTAAAGATTGAATATTATTTAATTTGAAATACATACACTACCGTTCAAAAGTTTGTTTTTTAAAGATGTTTCTTCTGCTCATCAAGGCTGCATTTATTAGATTAAAAATCCAGAAAAAACTGTAATATTG
>JAUMHE010000041.1:182834-199185 GCA_032359235.1 Enteromius mattozi | reverse complement strand
TATCTATCTATCTATCTATCTATCTATCTATCTATCTATCTATCTGTCTGTCTGTCTGTCTGTCTGTCTGTCTGTCTCTCGTTTTCTCTCTCATCTATCTATCTATCTTAATATGATCATATTAATCTGATAATATTGATTAATATGACAATAATGATAACTAATGAATAATATTATAATGAATAATAATATTAATATGAATAATATTTTTCATGAGTTCATATTGTCTCTCTGTTTTGTTTCTGTGTCAAGGACACCGTTTCCATGACCCTCAGGGTGACCCTCTCCCCGGCCTACTCTCCTCTCTCCCTGACTCCGTCTCCTCTCTCTCTCTCCTCGTTCACCTTGATCTCTCCTTCAACCATCTCTCCTCTCTTCCTCCCTGTCTTCTGTCTCTCTCTCATCTCTCGGATCTCCTGCTGTGTCACAATCATCTGACGGGTCTGCCGGAGGGTCTGGGAGCGCTGGTGTCCCTACGGCGGGTGAGTCTGCTTGGGAACAGGCTGGTGGATCTGCCCCATGGTGTGGGCCTCCTCTGCAGGCTGGAGGAGCTGGACGTGTCCTTTAACCAGCTGGAGAGACTTCCAAATGAACTCGGACAACTACAGGACTTACAGAAACTAGAGCTGTCAAATAACAGGCTTCGAACGCTGCCGGAGACTCTGGGTGAGGAACACACACACAAACAAACACAAACAGGAACATGTTGGGATTTCATGTTTCATGGGGACTGTTATCTGGTAAAACGGCATTTTCTGTCTCTTAACCTTGATCCTAACCCTCAAAGAAAATTTTTTAGTATGATTAGTATGATTTATAAGTGGTTTTTCCCACTCCTTTGTTACCAAATAAATGTCCCCACAAATAAAAAAAAAAATCAGATTTTTCCTGTACCTGAGGACATTAGGACATATTATAGACTTTTATTTTTAAATATAAAACAAATGATAAATAATAGAGACTAACCATTTGTTTACCTAGCTGTTTTATTCCTTGTTAAAAGAATAGTTCAACCAATAATGAAAATTACCCTATATTTTACTCACACCCAAGCCATTCTAGGTGAATATGACGTCCTTCTGTCAGACGTTTTAAAAAAAATTCCTGGCTCTTCCAAGCTTGGTAATGCTGGTGGCTAATGGCCATTATTTTGAAGCTCCATAAATCGTATATATTTATCGTAAAACTAACCTATATGCCTTTGGATGGCTTGGGGGTGAGTAAAATATGGGGTAATTTTCATTTTTGGGTGAATTGTTCCTTTAAGATATAATGGTATTTTCATGGCAAGAATTGTAAAACGAAATAATCATAAAAATTATAAACATATTTGTTAATTATTTTAACAGTATTTAATATTTAATAGAGTATAAGACTATTTTCATGGCAAGAAGTATACATTTAAAACAGTAAATTAATAAACATTTTTGATAATAATATTTAATAATTGTTTTTAGATTTATTCATAAACAAGGTAGATAAGGGATAAACAATAATTCAATATTTTTAATATAAAAACAATAATAAATAATTTATATACAAAAAATAAATTCAAGATTTTTAGGTGCTTGGAACAAAACAAAATATTTATTTTATGCACAGTATGAATTGTTTTTCCAAATGAGGATGTTCTTTAATGTTTGCAAATGGAGGTTTTGGCTGATTTAGCTAATTTCTGTACACAATTTTATTCTCAAACTATAGCTAAAAAACACTAGTGTAGTGTAAGTGCCAATGTGTCCTGTTGAGTCTCAAATGACCTGATCTGCTGCCTTACATGATTCTATCTTGGTGTCAAAAATAGTTTTATACTATGCCAACTACTGTTTCTGAACGATTTCTGCTTTCAGAATGAAAATCTAGTATTTATGACAAGGAGGTGGCTCGTTCTCTCTCTCAGGGTCTCTCCGCTCTCTAAGGCAGCTAGTAATCCAGAGTAATGATCTGAGGAGTGTTCCTGAATGTTTGCGCTCTCTCCCGCTGCTCGACAAACTGGACTTGCGGAACAACCCACTGGGTCGACCGCTGACGCCTCCCCTGATCGCCCACGTGACCCCAGGTCACTGATGCTGCTTTAGTCTAGCTCATGTTACATTGTTGTAATGAAAAGGTTTATAAAAACAAATATGACCTTCGACAAGCATATGACTATTGTGACAGACTAACATATTATATTATGCTTTTATTACATAATATATTCTGGATAGAATTTTTTGCATTGGTGGATGATGACACCTGAACAAACTAAGCCTATTTTATCCCATTGACACTGTTTGTGCTTTATAGTTCTGGAAGAATCTGAGATCCCAGAGCTGCACCTTGGATTTGATCAACACAGGTGAAGTGAGCTTATCTTCATTTATCATTCAAAAGTTTGGGCTGGTTTGATGTTTTGAAAGACGTCTCCAAGACTGTATGTTCAGCATCATTACAGTGTCACATGATCCTTCAGAAATCTTTCTAGTATGCTGATTTGCTGATCAAGAAACAGGATTCTTTGATGAAATCTTTTAACCCTTATGTACTGTTGTAAGTACACAAAGGTCTCACTCACACAAACACACACACACACATATATAATTTGCTGTTACACTCCATATAAAAAGCCAGAAACTAAGCTTTTTTTTTGCACAGGTCTATATAAAGGGTTAATTGTGCCACCTGGCAAACAATTGTAAAAATGACAGGGAAAACAGGGAAAACCACCAACAATCAAGAATGCATGATTATATGGTGTCATGGCTTTGCAATCAAAAAATGTGGTTATAATGGAAGTCAATGGGGCAAAAACAGCCACGAACAGTAAATGAGGGAGAAAAAAAAATCTGATGCTGCACAAAAACTAACAATGACTCAAAGCCAATGTTACTAAACTTTCACATGTCCAAGACTGTGATAAAAGGTAAAAAAATTGGAGAGGTCCACAATTACCTTTTATATTGAAAATAAGTCATTTTGTGTGTTTTTTTCCCCCCAAATCATTGACATCATTTATGAACTTGGCAATTAAAGAGTCAAAATCCTGGATTTTTTAAAAACATTTAGTAGTTTTGATCAGGACTGAGGTTGATTAACAGATTTATGCAAAAAAAAAAAAAAAAAAAAAAAAATTATCTGATACATTTTTGCAGCCGTTTAATTTAGTGGATGTTTTCATCCCGAACATAACGAAAGCGTAGTAAATTTGAACAATGCACAAGGGTTAAACGTCTTTACTGGCACTTTTGTGAATAAAAGTATTAATTACTTTAAAAATGTATTACATACTAAAAATAATTGTATGTCGATAAGAGATGCAATCGATTAAAGCTATCGTGGTCGATTAATCAGTTTCATTTTGGGGTGCGTGCGGCTCATGAGTAAAACAGCTGTGAGAGACTGTGAAGGAGCTGAATCTTTCACAAAAATAATTTACTAATGTACAAACTACACTTTTAATATGATCCAAACTTTAAACCTACATTAAAACAGATACACCACACAGTTATTTTGTATTGAAATGTGGTAATAATTCATGTTTTATTATCATGTTCTCATTACTAAAACTTGTTCATTCATTCCTACGACATATTAATTTGTGGCTACTGACCATGTTTCATTAACGTTTCCCGAGAAAACCCATGATTTAACTTAAATGCGGGAACAATTTAAGTGATAGTAACAAATTAATCTTTAATTCCCAGTGTTTACCACATTATGTGGAAACAATGATTAAAAATGAACAACAATAAAATAAACCTGCGAATCTAGAGGGTGAGACAGCAAGGATTTTTTTGGGGGGAAATCTAATATTATTAAATTAAAAATATTATTTCATTTGGGTGAGGAAGCTGGCATTTGGAGAGCTATTTGCATATGCCGTCATGCTGTTGACTGTATGCCCCTGCAATAGATGCCCAGATGCATTTTACAGTATTAAGGTTAACTATTAATCGATTAATTGATCGTTAATTTAAACGACGATCAATTGTGGGAAGGATCGAAAATTTACATCTCTAGTATGCAGTGTTAAAAAAATTGTCTTTTAAAAATAGTATGCAGTATACATTCTATAATACTAGTTTCAAACTCTTCTTCTGTCCAATAGTTTTCAAGTATCACCTGCTGGCTGTCACGTGTTCCTTCCTGGAGGGGCGGAGCTCTTGTTTCCACGGAGATGTGTAAATGCAGTCACACGACTCCAGTGGGCGGAGAGGAGGCCAGACAGAAAGTGGGTGTGGCTAGAAGAGCATGACATCCTCTTGAGTCGACGACTGGAGCTCTGCCCACACGGAGCCACGTTTGAGAAGGTTACCATTTTTGTTTATCAAGCTGTTTTTATTTAATTATGTTATAATTAGGCATGATTTGTTCATTCATGTTTATTTCAAGTTGCAACTAGTAGTAAAGAATAAGGGATGATTTGAACTGAAGCATTTATACAGCGATCTGTCTCACCACATCAATTATGTATTTTATATATATATATATATATATATATAATATATATGTAATACATATATAATACATGTATATATTTAAGAAAAACATGTTAAGTTTATACATTTCAAATATTCATATATAATATCAGCTATATGAATATATATACATTGGAATACATGGAAAATATTTTCAAAATATATAGTGTATGTGTGTACGTAATACCTACAATATACACACATTTTTTAAATTTGTATACAATCTATTGTGATTAATTGTTTTATACAGTGTTGCCAACTTCTTTCAATGGAAAGTAGCTCTGTTGAATATGAAATAGTGAATGAAATGCCACCCATTATTAGGTATACTAACCAGCTCTCCATTACAAGATGTTAATCTGGATTAAAATCTTGATTTATAATCCAGACGTTGTTTAATGAAATCCAATACACATAAGATATAGACAATGGCTGTGCTGTGATGTTGGGTATTATAATAATAATAATAGTACCCCACCATTTTAATAATATATGTACAGTTATAAATACAAATATAGTATTTTTCACTTTATAATTATACTTACAATAATAATATTATAATTAACTATAAATTAATATTAATAAATATGTAATTTTAAAATTTAAAATTAAAATTGATTTTAGTATAATAATTATATTAATATTTTTTCCTGTGTTACTCTTTTAGCCTGTAGAGGTGTGTATTCCGTATCACAAAGCACGGAAAGGGGATGTTGCGGTTCGCAGGTTTGACGGTCGGTCTTGGATGACACTACCCACCCTGACCAGGAGGGGAAGTGAGAAACACAGCTGCAGGCCGAGAGGACGCCCAGCGCGGGTGAGGGAATCAGACCCCTCTCTGCCCAGAACCTGTAAGCCCTCCTGAGAGCATTAATGCTCACATGTATATGATCATCTGTGTGTCTGCAGTTGGCCTGCTGCAGGGTGTCACAGTTCTCGTGGTTTGTGGCCGTCTCGCGTCCGTTCCTGGACAGCTGCTCTGTGTCTCCAGACGGGGCGCTGCTGGTGTCTCAGTTTGACCCCGGGATCAAACTCACTTTCCCTCCAGACTGCACAACAGAGACCCGTACAGTCACAATGCAGGTCTGTACATGAGTGAACTATATCGTTTGTGTCATTAATCTATACTAATATATATACTAATAATTATGTTGTGACCAAAAAACTTTTCCAATAAAAAACAAAACAAAAACTGCATTCTACCTAAAGCTTAAAACCTATATTGTTATAAAGTGATTTTTTTAGTGTCATTGATATACTATTGTAGTTTTTGATAATATAGTTTTTGTACATTTTTAGATTAAAATAATTTGTAAAAAAAAAAAAAACATTTTGAAATTTTATTTGTCACATACGAAATCATACATAGTACAACATGTAGTGAAATGCTTTTTGACGTAAGGTTTGTCTTACCCAAATATATTTTATTTCAGCTAATGTTTTTTTTAGTGCTGTCAAATGATTAATAACGATTAATTGCATCCAAAGTAAATGTTTACAGTATATGTGTGTGTACTGTATATATTTATGAGGTATTAATAAATAGACACAATATAATAATTGAATATATATATATATATATATATATATATATATACAAATATTCTAAAATGTTATAAGAAAAATGTGTTTGTATTTATTTATACATAATAAAAATGAAATATTAAAAAAAAAAAAAATAGCCTACTTCTAAAATGCACTTCTGATCAGACTGATGCCAATAATTGAGGTCATTTTATTTTAAAGAAATACTAAATATTAGCTGATACTGTTACAGTCACTAATCATTCAGCCTTCTGTGTTAATTTATTCTGTTCTATTTCTATTCTAATTCTGTTTTTTACCTTAGGTTCTGCAGGTGGCGCTGTCTGAGGTGCAGGACCTGACCGGAGACCCTCGCGCAAGTGCTAGCCCACTGCTGTGCCTCTCTCAAACTCCCAGCATGCACTTCCTTCAGCCAATCAGAGTGCAGATTCCTCTTCCACCTGGAGTGACTGGTATTGCATCTCATTCACTCTTCACTGCTTTCCAGGAAACGGTTTAATTGTTAAACCGAGCAGATCGTAAACTTTAAACGTAAACGTCTTGTTCATGCCCGAGTGATCTAAGTTCACAGACATTAATGCTGTTTAAATGTATACAATGAGGTATTCCTCTTCAACACTGTTGTTTTAGCATTTAAAACCCATGAACTTTCATTGTGTCAGTTTATTTATGCAGCTGAACCACTTAGATTTAATTTACCCCAAGTTTAGTTTAAATTACCCCAAGATTTTAAGTTACCTTTCAATATTTTAACAGCACATTTGCATGTTCTCTGATGTTGATTAATGGTCACAGGAAGTAAAAGTAAATAGAATAAATATCCTATCTTTTTTGGTAAGAGTTTTATTTAGATTTTGTGGCAGGACTAAAGTGGACTCTTACCTCTTTTTAATCGTAATTAAAAAGTGTTTCAGTTCACATTATATTCACACTAGGATTTTAAGAACCCAATTAAACCGAATAATAATCATAGTATTAATAATAATTATTATTATGTTTAACTTGAATTATAAAAATAAATAATTGATCATAATTTTAATTTTACACTGCAAAGTTATAATATTCGTATAATTGTTATAACTTTAAGCTTTTATTGTGACAAAATTCTTTATTACTAAGTAAAAAATACAAATTACTTTTGGCCACATAAATGTGTCTCTGCAAAATGGATAGAAATCTGATGTTGCTGCCTCTATAACTTAACAAACAAAACAGTGTGTATTGCAGATGCATGTTTTAGTTTTGTACACGCGTGTGTGTGTGTGTTTAGGACACATGGTGGACATGTCCCGTTTACATCTGATGCATGGGGACCCCACGGCCCACACCTGGACTGACATCACCGCTCAGGTGTCGCTTTATGTCACACACATCTACGCTGTTTTCTCCATCACACACTTCTCATGGTGAGCATCTATAAACACACCCATACTGTCTGTCATATATATTAGTGTTGTTAATCGATTAAAAAACATTAACTAATCACATTTTATCTGAAATGAATCATGAAAATTCCCACACCTTACATACTCATATTGTTCAGTTTCACATCCTATGTTTAAATACGATTATGATGTTATTTCTTGTGAGGTTTAAACTATTGCCCCGATGACGCATGCAGTTTTCAAATGCGACCTCCAGAGGATGCAGACTTTTTTTTTATATATTATAATATGAAGTTATATGCAGCGTTACGGTGTTTTTACAAATAATTGTATGCATTTATGTGTGTGTGTGTGTTCAGGTACTGGTTGTGGTACACCACTCACAGGTGTGTTAGTGGGGTCGTCAGAAAGATGTATCACCGCTTGAAACAGTTCCGGGTTCGATTTCTGGCGCTACAGAGAAAAAACGACCCAGAGCAGGTTCTGCTGCAGTGCCTGCCATCAGACAAAGTGAGAGTATGAGCTCATGTGAGGGCTTTCGTTGCTATGTTGTAATAGGCCAAAGGAGTTCAGCATTAATCTCTGTGCTTACAAGGTGTTTAAAGTGCCCCTAATATATGTAATGAAAGGTTCATATTTTGGTTTTGGTAGGCAACAACAACAGGCTGACATGCATGCAAGGTCAAAAAAACACTTTCGGTCTCTTATAAAACTTTGAAGGATGTTTTCATTCACTAAGCTGAGCTGTGTTACTCTCTGCATGAAAAGTAATTTGCAAAAATCCATAAGAGGGCCAATTTAAACTCTTACAGGAAGTCATTTTATGAACTCGTTCTTACTGTATTTATAGGTTATGTGCGGTGAAGTAGGATTCACATTTATTTCTTTAAAATGACATGTTATCTTTATCAGTCATGGTTTTTGTCTCTCTTTAGGCTGAAAGCAGGTTGGTGTCTCTGTCAGAGCAGTATGAAGGTCCTCAGCCGTCTGAGTTGTGCGTCCTGCTGGAGGGAGAGCAGTTTTTTGCTGGTTTTGAGAGAGGCATTGACATAAACGCAGGTGGAGACACAGAAAACACTACAGCCTACTATCAAACATATTAAAGGGGTCATATGATGCGATTTCAAGTTTTCCTTTCTCTTTAGAGTGTTGCAAGCTATTATTGCATAGATAAGATCCCTAAAGTTGCAAAGACTAAAGTCTCAAATCCAAAGATTATGACTTGGCCACACCCCCTTAAACAGCTCGTTTAAACATGCCCCTGCTTTTCAAATGCCTCATTTGTAATGTGTTTTATTGTTTTTGTGTCATTTCCTTCAGACGCTTGAGGTATTGGGCTAATCACAGTGCACTGGATAGCTGGCCAATCAGAGTGCACCTTGCTTTTTTTAGAACTTTGTACATATCGACCTGTTTCAGGAGGCGGGGCTTAGAGAAGAAACAATAATGTACAGTATGTGGAAAATAGTGTGTTTTTTTTAAACTGCATAAACACATTACACCAAATACACAAAATTATGTTCTTTTTAGCAACATCATATGTCCCCTTTAATATTACAATAACAGATCAAGTTTATTCAGCCGATTGTAATTGGAATGTGTTTCCTCAGACCGTCCGGACTGTAAAGATGGCAGACTCTCATTCACCTTTTACTCTCACCTGAAGAACATTAAAGAGGTGCATGTGTGCCCGAGCCACCTAGAGCAAGGCACAGTGAGAGGACAGGTGACAGGACTTGGGGTCATAGCTGTTAGATCAGCCCATTTCTTCAAGGCAAAAGTAATGTAATGAGATGTGTGTCCTTCTAGGTGTCATTTTACCGCGGTGAAGTGCCCATTGATCTTCCAGAGGAAGTGGCGAATAAAAGAAAAGGTCATGATGACCAGTGGATGGCGACGCTTCCTCTCCGGATTCCTGTGAGCCATCTAGAAGATCTACTGTACAACATTATGACTCTCTCCCAAAGCACACAATGCTATATTGTGTTTTATAAGAAATCACTCTTAGGTTTTGATCCAAAATATAATAATAGGGATAGTTCACCCAAAAACGAAAATTCTGCCATTAATTACTTACCCTCATGTCATTCCAAACCTGTAAGTAAGTTCATCTTCTGAACACAAATTAAGATATTTTTGATGAAATCTGAGAGCTAGCTCTCTGACCCTCCATAGACAGCAATGATATTACCATGATCAACATGTAACAAGGACATGGGTAAAATAGTGTAGTGTGTCAATTTTTGTGCGTCAGGAAAACGATAATAACTTTATTCAACAGTTCTTTTCCCTAAGTTAGCATCATTTTAGAGAGTTCCCCAGAATGTAATCAGCATAATCAACATAATACTAAATGTAAACAATGCTCATTGCGCTGATTGCATTCTGTGTTAATTTATTTTTTAAATATTATTATTCTTTTATTGCTATAAAATATGTTTATATATATATATATATTCTGTATTTCAGTATGTATATTTATAGATATATAATTTTTAATATATAAAAATTAGAGCTGTCAAATGAATAATCTCGATTAAATCACATCCAAAATAAATGTTTTTCTTAACATAATACTGTATGTGTCTGTGTGTACTGTGTATATTTATTATGTATATATAAATACACACACATGCATGTATATATTGTCAAGATTCTCATGTACAAGTTGACTATTAACTAATTAACTAATGTTTAAAATCAGACACTTTTTAGGTTCCCTTTAGGTTAAGATGCTGCCTACGTAGACAGTGAGGCCGCTTCCGCTAGTGTTTTGAACATAGCTCATAAAAATGATTTCAAGTTATATATATTGTGCAGATGTCAGTCTATAATGTAACCTCTGACAGATGAATGAGTGTTGTTTCATCATGTACACACAGAACGCAGACTGTGATGGGAATATCTCTGGCGAGCTGAACCTGGGAGACCCAGAGAGCGGCTATCTGACACAGACCAACCTGCTGTCCATCTCCTTACGCATCAACCAAGAGTGGCAGAACATCGGCATCAACCTGGGCATCAGCTACGACCAGCTGGAACGCATCCGGAACCAGCACAGGTGGGCTTCAGATCAGAGCCAGCAGAGGGCGCTGTTCTTCAGGCCCAAACCTTCAGTCCTTATTACAGCACTGATTTGCTCCAGATTTTACAGTGCATGTGATCTTCAGATCCCCTTAGCAATTTCTGTGGCATTTAACGCAGTCATTTCAGATTTCACCAGGCCAGTAATAACAGATTAGACATAAATTGTACTATACATTTTCTCACCAGAATAGCATCTTGTAATATTTGAATATTTATTAGATTCTGTGACTGGACAGTTAAGGAATTATGATCGAGCCAGAGCTAAATATTCATGAGCTTTTAATATCTTCGGTTCAGTTTTTTCATCACAGATGTGTTTGCGTGGTGTAAAATCACTCATAATCATTAGAGAGAGAGAAGCAGTGTGAAAATGAATGATGGAGGGCAGCAGTGGTTTTATGAGGAGAATGTGAGTGTTTTGTGTTGATGGCTCAGCCATCTGGGACACTGCAGGAGACGATACACACTCACACACATGCATGCATGCTCAGTTTGTCAAGCCCTCCACGTCCTGTTCTCTCCGTCTTTTTGTCTTTTATGTCTCTCAGTTCAATATAATATTCATTTCTTATAATTCTTTCATTTAAAGCCATATTTAATGCTACATTTTATGTCTGTTTTCGTTATAAATGAATAATTGTATGCCTTATTTATTCACATGCCTTATTAACTTTTATTAACTATTATTTTTTTTATTTAAGACATTCTATCCCCTAATTCTCATTACTCTAATATTGCCAGAAGATTCTGTTTTATTACTTTCTTTATGTTTTTAACAGGAATAATAGGAATAGCAAAAAAAACAACAATGCTAATAATAATAATTGTGTGTATGTTATTTTTATGTATATTATTTTGTGTATACACACATTATTTTAGTATTTTTGAGATACAATTCGTTTTTATGAATATTTTGTTTTAGGTTATATTTTCATATTTTGATTTTTCTTTTTAATTTAAGTTAAACGTTTTAATAATTATTATGTTTTATGTTTTTGTTGTTAAGTATTTTTAAATATATAATTTATAGTATTTTTATTTGATCTTCATTTAATTATTTTACATAGGAATGTTTTCTTGAAACAGTGAAAATTATTTTTTTTTCATGTCTTTAATTAACCTAATTATAATTATTATAGTTTATTATAATATATATTATTTATTCATGTTGTATAATTATTATTGATCATGTTATCATAATCATATTATCTTTAATTATATATTTAATTTTGTTTCAATATATCTCTTTATACTTTGACAAAATTCAGACAGATCATATAATTGTATTAAAAAGTAATAGTAGCAGTTGTGATTATAGTAATAAAAATAAAATCTTGTTTTGTCAGGGACTTTGGGGCCCAGGTATTGGCGATGCTCTTTCATTGGGCAAGAGAGCAGCAGGGGGCGGGGCCTGGTGCGGTACAGCGGCTGATGAAAGCGCTGGTGGACAGTGGTAGGCGGGACTTGGCGGAGGAAGTAGAGGACATAGTGACTCTGGGGAAGAGGAAGTATGAAGAATCACTAAAGAGAGTCGGACTGGAGACAGCTCAGTCCAGCTGACACACACTCACATCGTGCTGCCAACATCATGACATATAAACGCACACCAGCAGAAGTGCAGTACAGTACAGTGTCTCGTCTCACAGGACAGTCACTGGGTCTCAGAGCTGCTGTCTCTCTGAATGATGTCCTCATTAGATGTCTGTCTCTCTCCAGCTCACAGATGTATTTTATTTATAGTGAGAGACAATGCTGCACATTTACACTGTGCCGAATGAGCCATCCGTGTTTGTTACATGTTCTTAGTGTTTTAAACAAGAAACAATCAAAATATTTTTAATGTATGTGGGTGAATCCCACGCAGCCTCTGAAAAAAGGTCATGTTTCACCCTAAAATCAAATAATAAAATGTGATTCATTTAACATTAACTTATATTCAATAAATAGTTATACATTTTGCATGAAGAAAATGAAGCTATTTTGGGACAAGCACATTATATCCCTCCTTTCTCATTACTGAAATGCTTCCAGATGTTTCTCTTTTTTATGATTGTTTTATTTTTTTTATTAAAAGCTTGTGTGTATAGATACATATGCACATATTTAATTATTAAATGTAAATATATCACATGAAATTATTTTATAGGGCTAATGTGAAAAACCAATTCACATTAAAATGTCAAAAAAATAAATAAAAATAATTAAATATTATACATTTTTGTGGTTATGAGAATGCTATATAGAAATTTGGGGGTAAAAGTGCTTATCATGAAATGAATTGAAAAATCCCAAGGGACACAAAAAATAGGCTTAATATTTTCTTTATGCAAAATCTAAATCTAAATGTTTACAACATTACAGGGTGTGTTCTCGACATTATGAACATTTGCACTAAACTGCATCCAAACTGCATGATTAAATTATTAAATCAGTGGTATTCATTCTCCTGTTTTTTATATATATATTTATTTACTCCAGAAACACCGAGTGAATCCAAAATCCAAAGGGCACTCCAACATCATCCCTTTTTGATGTAGTATCCTTCCGTGTATTCAGCTCAAGGTCAGCGTTGCGTCACGCCGATGACGTAAGCACGTATTTTTCCCCTTGGCTAAACAGCAAAAAGCAAATCTGAGTACGCCGCGTTACCGACAGCCACCGGCAGGCGGAGACAGAAACACTCCCTGCCTCCCGTCCTCTCCTCGTCCTCCTCCCGTCGTGTGTCGTGCTTTAACTCCCTCCTTTTCCTCCAAACACACGAACGCGAGTAACACCGGCAGCTTTAACTATTATCACACTGTCACCGGAGGAGGAACGTCACATGAAGCCATAATAATCCGGTATGTAACGTTACGCTTTTCTCTCAGCGCTTATTTCTTTGACGAACACATACTGTATCATATTAATATTCACATTAAGAAACTGTTAAAATAGAATTGCTTATGATTTGGGCGGTCACCGCGCTATGATGTCAGCAGTAGAAACAGAAATAACGGTACAGCGGTTCATATGATGTGATGCGGCGGAGCGTTTTCCCGTTATGTGGCAAAACGCGATTTCCCATGGCTGCGTGACGCAAGAAGGCGTTTAAAACCCAACGGGACAGATCAAACCGGCAAACGGTAGCTGGGATAAAAACGAGAACGCGCTTCTTTGACAGCTTCGCTCGTTCAAACGGCCGCGTGCCTCGCGCGAACATCTGTTTTCATCACACAGCGGCGCGCGTTCGGTTTTTGCACCGTTTGTCCGTTAGTCGGGGTTATTAAGCGGTGGAATCCAGCCCTAGAGGCGTTAAAGACGGCGTTATGTCGGTACGGGTCTGCGGAGGATCAGCAGCAGCATCTCGTGGATTTAAACAGGACTCTCTGCAGCAGAATTATGTCATCAGACACTATCAGCGACCTTTACAAAAATGTGCCACAATATATTGATATTTAGGACACTGAAATACCATGTAAACGCCATAATATGTGTTTCTGGCATAATTTTGACCCATGCAATGTATTGTTGGCTATTGCTGCTCCAGGTTCACATATTAATTTCAGTAGCCTGGCATTATTGCATAGTATTAACATTATTGTACTATTGCACCTCGTTTTGCATATTGATAATATTCTATTCATTACTCTGGAGTGCCATGTAGCCTTATACCACACTGTATTATTACTGTAATAATAGGCCTACATCTTGGATTTAATGGTATTATATTGTGCTTCAAAGAGTGCTGTGGTACTGACCCTGAACCCTGTTTAAAAAAACACGGTAATACCGTTGTTTGTAGGTTACTTCATCTGGCTTGAAATCGTAGAGATAAATGCTGTTTCATATTGACTAATCTTTAGCTTTACGATGTGTGTCTTTCAAACACAATCTCGTCTGAACTTTAGTGTAAGTTAAACGTCTGCTGACAGGGCAAAGGTGGACAATAACTAGTTAGGAAGAGCAGAACACCTTGCACCTTGCATCAGTCAGTCAGAGACGAATGCATATCTTCACATACATCTCACGCAGATCATGTAATACATACAAGAATTGAAGTATTGTTTGATTTTTGTTGTGCCTGATTCCATTTAAATACTACACTGTGTTCACACACACCCTTCTGAACTCTTAGCGGTTTAGCAGTGAGCACTGTTAGAGAAAGAGAGAGTGAGACAGCATACGGTCTGAACACACACACTTGTGAGAGCGCTGTACATCAGCTAACCAATTAACCAGCAGACAGCGAGAGCTCATGCTCTGAGTGGCTGATATTCATCTCTCTCATCGCTCATTACACTCAGTCTTTGCTCTGCTGTCAGTCACTCATCACTGTCGGATCATTTCTGCACTCATTCATTCACCTGCAAATCTACGAGATGCTAAGCTAGTCCTTTTAAAAGCTCTGCTTAAAAAATAAATATATATATATGCACATATAAATATTGAAATAATTATAAATAAATCCTACATATTTTATTATATTGTATTATTAATACACACACACATATATATATAGATATATATATAACCGAAACATAAATTAATATATAAATAAATATAAATTAAATATAAATATTTTATTATTAAGAAAAAAATATATATACATATATAAATATTGAAATAATTATAAATAAATCCTACATATTTTATTATATTGTATTATTATAAGAAATAACATAAATTAATAAAATTTGGTTTTTTTTTTTGCTAAATTTTCAAGGAAATTATACATATATATTTGTGTGTAATTCTATTATACACACACACACACACACACACACATATATATATATATATATATATATATATATATATATAACCGAAACACAAATTAATATATGAATAAATATAAATTAAATATAAATATTTTATTATTACAAATTTTTTTTTATACATATATAAATATTGAAATAAATATAAATAAATTCTATGTATTTTATTATATTGTATTATCAAAATAAGAAATAATATAAATTAATAAAATTATTTATTTTGGTAAATTTTCAAAGAAATATATGAGTACACACATATTTGTGTGTGTAATAGAATTTTATATATAAATGAAATATAATAAAATAAATATTTTATCATATTATCTATCTATCTATATATATATAGAAAATAGAATTACTTTTTCCTCTTATGAAACTGATGAATTTTATTGAATGAATTCATTTGAACTGATCAATTGACTCAATTGACTGATCTTTTGATCTTTTGAATCATCACTTTCTTGTCCTTACAGAATCAACAACATTCATAGCAACATCATTAACAATAATATCCCAAATAATATTAATATTAACAAAATAGTTTCTAACGTCTTCGTTTTAGTTCTAAATAATATAACTTCTTAAAGTCAAATGATTTACAAATCATTTTAAGCAAACCATTAAAACTGAGACATATACCCCTCTAATGTCCGCTCCCTGCATCTCAGTATCACTGTAATATTTGCTCACTTGGATGCTGACGTTTATTCATCTGTGTTTGTTTGTTCTCTCAGTAGCATCTAAACAGTGTATGTTTGTTAGATTTCACTGTGTATAATGTGCTGATTATAATCAGGAAGCAAAGCTGGATTATTCTGGGATTGAAGAACAATATAAAATCTCCTGAGATCAGACAGACACAGACTGAAAACCATGACAACAGGCAATATATTCAAATAAAAAAACTTTAATTTTGAAATTGTTATATTATTTCAAATTATTACTGTATTTTTGATAAAATAAATCGTCTTTTAAAAACATCAAAAATTCTTACCAACCAACAGTATATATATATATATAAATATATATAAATATACAGCTCTGGTAAAAAATAAGAGACCACTGCAGAAAAATATGTTTCTTTTGGGTTTTATCCTAAAAACTGTTAATCTCACCAATACAC
>JAUMHE010000041.1:129508-142953 GCA_032359235.1 Enteromius mattozi | reverse complement strand
TAAACAATGCAGATTTATTTTCACAGCCACCTTTGCTCAGATTTACCAAGAGTGCCAATATTAGTGGAGGGCACTGTGTGTATATATATATATATATATATATGAGCCATTTTGTCATTTACAGCATATCAGTTTAATTTTAATATCATTTATATAATATTATAGTATTTATTTATATTTTTATTAGGTTTTATTTGTATAGCTTCAGTTTTGTTATCAAAGTTATTTTAGAACTATTTATATACCAAAATTCTTATTGAAATATTAAATTAGCTTTAATTTTTAGTTTTAGTTTTAATTTAATATTTTGTAATTTAACCATTTTTTATTTTACAAATTACTATTTAACTTTATTATTTTAGTTTTAGTTCGTTTTTACTTTTTATTTATTTCCAGTTAGTAATCGTAGTGCTTTAACTTATTTCAGTTAGTTGCCAAAAGAATCTTTTTACGCTTTTCAATATAATACTTATATGTATTTTATTTCAGCTTTATTTCAATAAACAATAGTTTTTAGTTTTGGTTTGAATAGTTTTAGTTGTCCTTAACTGTAATAACCCTGGTTTTCATTTTAATTTGAGTAATATTGCTTTGTTTTTATCATTTAAAAAATATTTCTGTTTAGCTTTATTTTTATTTGTTTAACATTTCTGTGTAGTCTTACTTAATTTTATTTTTATTATTTATATTTATATTATTTTATTTTTTAATTTCATTTTTATTTAAACTAATTTGTGTAATTAAAAAATATTTGTTTATTTTATTTCAGTTATAATAATTTTAGTGCTAAACGTATAGATGAAAATGAAAACTAATTTTAATAGCTTTAGTTAGATAACACTGTTTACAAGTAAGTCTCTCTGTAAAACTGTATCTACTGTATGTCATCATTCACTGAAAGCATGCATTATGCTGCGGTTGCTAATAAAGTTAGCGGCCACATGGCATACTAATCTTATTTACTGTTAATTTTAGACCCTGGCTGAGAGTTAAAGACTATATAACATAGTACATACCTTTGAGGCTGTTTTATGTGTGTTTTACAGGCCAGCAGCGAGTCAGAGTCGGGCATTTTCTGCATGTCGTCTCTGTCCGATGATGATGACCTGGGATGGTCCCATTCCTGGCCCTCCACTGCCTGGCATTGCTTTCTCAAAGGTAAAGACACATACAGATAAAGTGTTCAAAATAACAGCTGATATTGAGATGGCAGTATTTGAGTTCAAGAAATGTGGTGAACAGCACCCTCTGCTGTTACAAATGCAGAGCAGCAGGAGTAAAAGGGGAAAACAGGCGTGTCTCTGGGTCACAGGAGGGCCAATGAGTCCTCAGAACACATTCTGGTCCTCACACCCATGTTTGCTTCTTACATAACTAGTTTTATTTGCACAGAAGTGTTTAGGCTTAACTTTACTGTCTTTTGATATCCGGAGATGTATTTTCTCTGTTATTTTCCTCCAGGAACACGTCTGCGCTTCCACAAAGGTGTGAATGTGGAGTGGCAGGATGCAGAGGACGTGATGGAGTCGGATGAAGATTCAGAAGACGAGGGAAGAACACAGTCTAACCCAATGAAGGTAATGATGTACACATTAGTCAGATGTCATTTTTTCAGCTTTTAAAGGAATAGTTCACCCACATTTTAATTTACTGAAAACGTACTCGCCTTCAGGCTTTCCAAGATGTAGATGAGTTTGTTTCTTCAGCGGAAATGTAGAATTACATCACTTGCTCACCAATGGATGTGAATGGGTGCCGTCAGAATTAGAATCCAAACAGCTGATAAAACATCACTGTAATCCACAAGCAATCCACCTGATTCAGATGAGATTTTGGACTCTCATTCTGACGGCACCCATTCACTGCAGAGGATCCATTTCCCCAAATTGGATGAAAAAACAAACTCATTTAGATCTTGGATGGCTTGAAGATAAGCACATTTTCAGCAAATTTTCATTTTTGGTCAAACTGTTTCATCAAGTAGTAACTTGTTACTCTGTTAGTGCATTGAAAAATCTTATTGCCCAAGTAACTTAAGTTTGTTTGTCTTGTAGAGTTACGGCTCTGATGGGCTAAAGCTGGTGGTCTTTGAGGAGAGTGTGTCTTTTGGCCAGTCTGTCCTGAAATTAACCTTTGACCCTGGTTCATCTGAAGCAGGGCTTCTGACCGCTGAGTGCAGTTTGGACCACCCATTTTTTGTAAAAAATAAAGGTAAATGCAGAAGTCTGTTTCCATGCAGTATCATTAAAAGGTAAATGTGATTTGGGAATTTGAATCTAATCTGTGCACGTGTGTTAGGGTGGTCTTCTTTCTATCCGAGCCTTACTGTTGTACAGCACGGCATTCCCTGCTATGACATGGAGGTTGGAGACTTGTGTCTGCCCCCAGGACACCGCGACGCCATCAACTGTGACGACTCAGTCGTTTTTGACACTTTTAGGAGGTACCAGGGTTATTATTGTTAACGACAAATAACTAAGTAAAGCTGAAATTCAATACAATAAATGAAAAAATAGAAAAACAAAAATCTTGGTAATTAATCGAAATATATGTTGAAGTACCAAAATTGCTAAAACTAAAATTGAAAGAAAAATTGAGCTAAACAGAAATGTCACCTTGGATCACAAAAGCAGTCATCAGTAGCACTGGCTTATTTGTAGCAATAGTCAACAATGCATTGTATGGGTCAAAATTATTTATTTTAAGTAAAGGTCATGTTCCATGAAGATATTTTGTGACTTTCCTACCATAAATATATCAAAACTCAATTTTGATTAGTAATATGCATTGCTAAGAACTTCATTTGGGCAACTTTGTAGGCGATTTTCTTTATATTTATTCATTTTCTTTTTGCACCCCTGGAATCCAGATTTTAAAATAGTTTTGTCTCAGCCAAATATCGTCCTATCTTAACATTTTACTCTTATGACTGGTTTTGGGCTCTGGGGTCACATATACAAAACACAAACTAATACACAATCACAAAATCACTAATATAATAAAACTAAAATTAAAATGGAAACTAATAATTTATAACAAAAAAAGATTTTTTTTTATTAATTACTACTAATAATACAAATATAGAGTGATATCATCAGAGATAAGAACTGAACTGGCTTCAGCTGACTGTGTTTAAGAAGTTGACTGTTGTCTCACCCCGCACAGTTATGACTTCACCCCTCTGGACTCTTCTGCCGTGTACGTTCTGAGCAGTATGGCACGCCAGCGCCGGGCATCCCAGTCCAGCGGAGGAGCTGTGAGTCCAGACTGCGATAAACTCGAGGCCCTCGGCTCCTCCTATCACTCCCCCAGCAGCAAATCACAGCGCAGCCACGCCTCAGGAAGCTCTGGAGCCACACCCACAAAGTGCAAGCGGCCAATGAATGCCTTCATGCTTTTTGCCAAGAAGTACAGGGTGGAATATACACAGATGTACCCCGGCAAAGACAACAGGTGCGTGATGTGCCACGAGCATTAGCTATGTGACAAAACCTGTTTTTTTCTGTTAATCGAAATAAAGCTGAAATCAAGTAAAATAAAAATGTGATATAGAAATACACACACATACCGCATATATTTAGAAAATATTTACATGTATATATTTATATTCATATAATTTACATCATATATAAATATATTTTATATATAAACAACATTTTTCTTAAATATATACATGAATGTATGTGTATTTTTATATACATAATAAATATACACAGTACACACAGACATATATTATGTAAACAAAAAGTCTTATTATTATTTAATCGGGATTAATCATTTTACAGCAGTACTTTCTACTTCAGAAGTGAAATTTGTCCAGTTTGGGTCTTTGTCTTTACGTGAGGTTTCTATGTCTAATTTACTCAGAGCCATCAGCGTGATTCTGGGCGATAAATGGAAGAAGATGAAGAACGAGGAGAGGAGGATGTACACCATGGAGGCCAAAGCTCTGGCCGAGGAGCAGAAACGTCTCAATCCTGACTGTTGGAAACGCAAGAGAACTAATTCGGTTAGCATTTTTTTATTATTGTTCATTTTGTGAATCTGCTTTTGAAAGAAAATTGCTATGGAAGCTTGATTTATAATAAAATTAATTCTTTAGATCTCAAAATTTTGAGTATTTTTTTTCTCTGTAAATGTTAAGATAAGATCTTGCAATATTGACCTTTTTCTCAGAATTTTGAGTTTAGATCTCAAATTTTGACATTTTATTTCTAAATGCTGATTTTGGATCTTACAATTGAGTTTTTTCTCTAAATGTTGAGATTAGATCTCAAATTTTGACATTTTTCTCTGAATTCTGAGTTCTTATAAATTTTCACTTTTCATTAACTGTGGCTTTTCACAATTAGGACTTTACTTTTAGTTGTTTATATCTACAATTCTGATGATTTTTTTTTTTTTTTCCCACAAAATTGCTAGAAAATAATCTACAGGGTGAGATATAAACTAAGAACTTCGTTGCAGTTATTTACAGTTTATTTCTTTATTCCATGGTGGAACCAAGCTTCTATAAATTGGTGATGGGTCATGAGACGTTTGAAAATTATTATTAAAATAAAAATATTCCTTTCCATTTTGCCAGGGCTCTCAGCAAAACTAGGCTAAGGATTGTCACAGAAAAAACATGAACTGGATGATGAGCAGGAGACGGACACGGACACACATTCTCTCGAAAGAGGGATAAACTGCAACTGTGATGCTACACGTGCTTGCTTTAGGAAAAAAACAAAAAAAAACAGAAAAAAATGGATAATTACAACGAAACATCTTGACGAGAAGAATTGCGAAAGAGAAATTACATTAAAATATATGAACGAAAGGCAAATCATATAATTATATGCGATATAAAATGTAATCTAGTAAACTAACAGTGCTTATGTATTTTTCTTATCCTTACAAAAACGACGAAAATGCCTTACTCTTCCAAAGCAAGACAACGCTCAGTTCTTCTATCAGGTAATTTTGTATTTTTAGGCTTGAAAGGTGCAACCCTGTGGTGCTATTTTACTGAGGCCGAAGGAGTGATATTATACAAATAATGTCTATTTTTAAATGTAAAAAAGGGGAAATTTAGATGTTAGCTTGTTTTTCAGCTGTTCATATTAATTGTATTTGTATAACTCAACTTATTGCACAGACTCAAATGTATTGCAAATAGACGAACGATGTTGAACTGCATATTCGTCGATGTGCTGGAAAGGGGTTGAATTTCATGACGTCAGTCCAGCCTAGGCCATATTCAGTGTGTGTGTCTGCCTACCTGTGTGTGTGTGTGATAGTCTATCCATACGGCCATATTGTACATGGATAGAGTCCCACACGCAGGCACACGAGTACAAAGACACACATGTTGTCACATACAGCACTTCAGGGCCATGCCTTCACTGTAAGTGTTCTTGTTTTTGCACTTTATATTCATATATATATATATATATATATATATATATATATATAACCTTATAAACCAATAAATATACAAGCTGAAATGTTGTGTAAAAAATATATATATCTTGATAAGATGTATCCTTTGACATAATCATGGCCAAACTGAGCAACTGAGTGTTGTGCTTTGTGTGTGTTTGCCATCGGATTACATTACAAATACATTTTGTTAATATTGTACAGGTCCACGTTACCATCCATTTCTTGCACAAACTATTCTTGTATCATATTATAAATAAAATTTTAAACTCGCTACCCTAAACCCTTGTCTTTCTTCATTTTCCTGATGTAAAGAAGGCTTAACGCTGGAATAAATAAAAAAGTACACACTATTCAGAAAGTAAAGCCACAAAATGTCACATTTTACCTGTGATAATAGTGATAAATGGCTTATAATATGATCAGCATTAGTATTTAAACTAACCTAACTAGCTGTATAAAATATTTGTAAAACTATGGAACAATGTAGCCTACTGTATACATTTATGGTACTTTTTTCAGCTGTTTTACCTGTACTTTGAATTTTGCACTTCATTGTGTCGTTTTAGAGTTAACAGAAATGTCTGTAAAGTTACAGGACAATTTCCTGGCAGAAAATAACTATACCTTTTTTTAATGAATATAGATAAGCACAAAAAACAGCATGGTTAGAAATGAATAGATAAAGTTGTTACAAGGTGTTTTAACCGTCAGAGATTTGGTCACGTATTCCTGGAGACTCTCCAGACATCAAAACAAATTCTCATTAAAACAGCCTTAATGAAGTCCACGTTAAAACACACCCCAGTGTATTAGAAGATCTTTGGATCAATCTTCTATTCATCAGAGGTGCTTTGAGGTTTTTAATTGAATATTTCTCCTTTGACTAAACAACAAAACTGAGATGCAAGGCCAGAAAATCAAGAGCACCGCCATCAAATGTTACCTTTCGAGTATGTAATAACTTTTTCTTCCTCACTTAAATCTTCATATATATGGGGTTTTGTATCATGAAATTACAGGTTTGATAGTGTCAAGTAAAAAAATGACATTAGGTGAAAGTGCAGGCAGTGTATAGTGTTTTATTTGTGTATAACCACAAGGCGGCGCTCAAACGCAATACATACCTAATAGAAAAAACAAAACCCTATCTAACTTATCTTTGTGATTCTAAAATAGTATAAACATTGATGTTAAACATTAATAAATGCAAAGTGCAACTTACATTTTTTGATTTTTGACTGCTTGGAGATGGAAAGAATGCAGGGGTCCGAATATCAGTAGCACTTTAATCTTTAAGATAAAACAGCAACAGCCATTTGGTATAAATATTATGTTAAACGAACACATATTAGACATTAGCACAGCTTTTCACGTGTGTTTTTCAAAGACAGCGCTGCTCCTGAACAATTTAAAGCTTTTACTGGCAGAAAACACTTAAAATGCCTTCATGAAATTTAAATGATCCAGTCTGAACTGTACGCCATTGTGCGCCTTTTTAGTTTGAACAAGACAAAAATACATATTCCAACAGAATTAAAAGATACATACATACACACACAACTAGATTTTAACTTCGTAAAGTGCAAAGAACATCGGCAGCCCAAGTTTGACTGCAAGGTAAAACCATCAAACTTTAACCTGATCTAAACTGCATCATCAGAAAGATTTAAGACTCCAGCTTCAGTATTTGAAAACTGTTTATGACAAAACTTGGTTCCTGTGATAGTAACTTCTTAATTTAAATCATGTAAAATCAGTTTGAAATTTTTAACATTTTGGATAAAATACAAACACATTCATACTCACTGTCACATCTACTCCATTGTATGGACTTTGAAGTAAGTCTAGGATTTTTCTTCAGCCATTTTATTTTTACTTTTTATATCAAATAATTATATAATTATGCTATGTATAATTATATATTTAGTATCCTATAATTTTTGGCTTGTATCAAATTCAACTATATATATATATATATATATATATTATTTCTGTTTAAGTTACGACATTTTTTTTTTCACTGATAATTATGGCTTTGCATCTTATAATCTGGGATTTATATCTAATAATTATGACTTAGTATTCCATTTCTTTATATCATAATCATCACTTAATGTGTCATAAAATTTCAATTCAATTTTATCCATTTATCTCTTAGTTATGAATTAGTATCTCATAATTAGCTTTTTTGTCTTATAATTATGATGTAGTATCACATAATATTGTTATTTTCTTTAAATATAATCATTTAGTATGTCAGTTCTGGCTTAGAATTATTGCTTTGTATTACATAATTGTAACTTTTTAAATATCAATTTCATCTTTTTATCTCATAATTATGATTACGTATCTCTAATTTGGGCTTTTATCTCATAATTATGACACAACATACCATATTTTTTTTTATATATTACAATCATCACTTAGTATGTCAAATAATGAATTTTTTATCTCATAATTTAGAGTTTTTATGTCCTATTTTGGATTTTTTTTATAGTTATGACTTATGTCTGTTTTAACTTATAATTATGGCTCTGTCTCGTAATTTTTAATTTATGAAAATGTCACCTTTAGACCTTGTAACTATGATTTAGTAATTCTCATAATTAGGGCTTTTTTTTTATCTCATATTTATTACATATTACAATCATCACTTAGTATGTCAAATAATGAAACTTTTAATCTCATAATTTAGACTTTTTATGTCCTATTTTAAAATTTTGTCAGTTTTGACTCATTTTTAATTTGTCAATTTCACTTTTAGATCTCGTAACTATGATTTAGTATCTCATATTTATCACATAGTAGCTATGTCATAAATGTAACTTTATTTCCAGTCATTTTTATCATCTAGCAGTCAGATCATATTTTTTGGTAAGGGTGTCAGGACAGTGTGAGAGATTAACGGGAGTATCTTCATCTGTTTGCGCTCTGAGCTTGGTGTGTTGACCCGCTGCGACTGTGAGCACCATCCACGGCCTTGTGCTCCACATTCCTGAAACTCCTCCAAATCACACACACACACACACACTGCAGCATGTGTCCGCAGTCCTGCTTTTGGCAGGCAGCTTGGCTCTTTGGGGCCTCACTGTGATAGTGACAGCTCATGTTTATGCATGATGTGGAGCTCCCCAGCGCTGAAGCGGAGCACTGATGAAGTCAGGCGAGCCCGGTGACGTGCTGCGACTGAGCGTGTCCTCTCGTCAAGGACTGCAAGTAGACGGGAACACAGCCCAGAATGAGGAGCAACATTAAAGAAGACAGTTCAAATCAGCAGCTGTCACCATGCGACCAATAACAAAGTCGTTTGAGAGCTGATGCGGTTAGCATTTAAACCAAAACAGACCGCACTGATCAAAATATTAATATAGCAGAACACTGATCGCGTGCAATATGGCTAGCGCATCTTTCATATGGGTTATTTTCATTTTCTGAAGGAACTCCGAAGGGGATTTGAATAAAATGATCTTAAAATGTCAGTTTTAAATAAAATTCAGCTTTTTCATCATCTTGCAGGTGAAAATCTTATTCAACAGAAAAACAAAATCATTTATGTCTGGAGAACACATGATGATATTGAAGTGCATTTCCGCCACACAAGAAAAAAAATGTGATTCAGTAAATTATGAAATTTAGGTCTCGTAGTCATAGATACAAGATATGTCATAATTATGACCCATAATTATGAATAACTGACAAAAATTTTGATTATGCGATAAAAAGTAAATTATGAAAAAAATTACGTCATAAGTATGACCATAATTTATAATAAAATTTTGTGTCAAACTTGGACTTTCTAATCTCAGTTAAGACTTAACACACAAACTTTTTATCTGCGAAACACAAAAAATGTACCAATACACACGAATTGCTGCAGTTTCCAGTTGAAATGAAGACTAGAGGAAGTAAGTCTGACAATTCCTTTTCGCTTATGTTTCAACATATTCATCATAATTATGTATTTCGTTTAATTTCTACTTTCGACTGTATCTTTATGACTTAGTATCCCAATTTTAGTATCCACTTTTATCTCCTAATTTTATATTTTTATGTCATAATTGAGTTTTGTTTTTGTCATATCCTTGACTTTCTAATTTCCGTCGAGACTTAGTATGTCAATCTTAAACAGTATGACTTCATATATAATAATTTCATCTTTTTATCTCATAGTTAAGATTTAACATCCCATTTTGGCTTTTTATCTCATAATGATGACTTAGTCATAGATCAAACTTTCATATACTAGTCATAATTATAAATTTCGTTTTACTTTCTACTGTCTCATTATGACTATCCAAATTCTTTTTATTCCCACTTTTTAAAATTTATCTCATAATTTAGAATTTTTATGTCATAATTAAGATTATTTTGTCATATTCTCCACTTTCCAACCTCAGTTAAGACTTTGTATGTCAATCTTAATAGTAAAACTTCATATCTCATAATTTCGTCTTATTAAATCATAACTATAAGATAAAAAGATGAAATTATGAGATATGAAGTCTTACTGTTAACTGAGGTTAGAAAGCGGAGAATATGACAAAACAATCTTAATTATGACATAAAAATTCTAAATTATGAGATAAAATTTAAAAAGAAATTTGGAGACTTAGTCATAATGACACAGTAGAAAGTAGAAATTAAACGAAATACATAATTTGATGAGTATATGGAATTTGAGATAGAAAAGTTTAATCTATGACATTTGAAGACATCATTATGTGACAAAAAGTCTAAATGAGATATTAAATCATAACTATGAGATAAAATCTCATTTTGACTTTTTGTCACATAATGATCACTTCTAATGTCATAAATCCAACTTTTCCCACAATTTTAATCTGTCATAATTATGAATTCGTGCCATTACTTTGACTTTTTATATCACAATAAATACAGCTTATGAAATAATTTGGATCTACGAAAGCATGCTTACTTCTTATGTGGCGGAAATGGGCTTCCAAAAGATGACGCACATGATGAACTTTACTGTTAAAGGTTTGTACAGATCACTAAATGCAAGTATGAGCAATAATATTCATTAAACTAGCAGTGATTTGCATGACTAAGGCCATCCAGTGCACTTTAGTTCACACTGACTTCAGGCAGTCACCGCTTCACTGGCAGCGCTCATTATGAATCTGCTCTTCTGAGAGGAGCAATTTGCGAAACAAATGACTAACAAAATGAACATTTAAAGATGAAGTGTGTATGTATGAGTGTATGAGAGAAATGTCAGTGGGTGCAGCTGGCTAATCAGAGCCTGCATCTACACACAGACTTCTTCATTAGAAGTAATTACACCACTATAATGGGAAGCGAGCGAGTATGTGAGCGAGAGAAGGATCAGACGAAGTCTATGTGCTCCGCTTAACAACGACAACAGCTACTGGAGACTGTGTTTGTGTTTACTGTATGAATCATTCACAAATAAATCTACATCCTGTCCTGTTGCAAGTCTATCGTAGATAAATGTGTACTATTTGGAGCTCATTCTGTCCACAATTCAATTTTAGTCTGTTTAACATTTACAGGTGGTTTATCTGAATTAGACAGCACATGGTTCTCTGCGAACACTTACACAGAAAACAGACAAAAGACAATAACCAAAACAGAATATATTATCTGATGTCTCTAACCTGGCAAACTTGGGAAAATCCGGCAATTAGCTCTTCTTTAAAAGCACTGGCTGTATCCAGTGACAGTTGGCACATTAAAGGGTGTATTTCAGCACACTTGACCTGTGTTGCAGATAAAATCCTCTGCTGGGATGCTTGCACATCTCTGTCACTGTCAGCCTCCTCAGAGTCAAATCACAAGAGCCAATCCAGCCCATTGATGTTTAAATGCTTGAACAGGGTTAGAGGACACTCTCAGAGATAACAGACAGAGATAAAGCAGGCTTAGACAGAACAGAACGGATAAAGAGTCAAAAAAGTAGAAAAAGGATTTACTCACTCTGATGGGCAGACATGAGGAGATAAATAATTGTCAGTATATATATACAAAATGTTTGGGGTCAGTAAGACTGTTTAATGTTTCTGACTTAAGTCTCTTATAAGCTCACCAAGGAGGATGCATTTATTTGATAAAAACAAAAAAGTTTGGGGATTTTTAAATATTTTTGAAAGAAAGTTTTTCTGCTTACGAAGGATATATTTGTAAGGTGAAAAAATACAATTCTGAAATAATACAACTGTTTTCTATTAGAATATATTTTAAAATATAATTTATTCCTGTGATGCAAATCTGAATTTTCAGCATCATTACTCCAGTCTTCAATGTCACATGATCCTTTAGAAATCATTTTAATATGCTGATTTGCCGCTCAAGATCAACATTTATGATTATAATCGATGTGAAAAACAGTTGTGCTGCTTCGTGCTTTTATTTTTCAATGATTTTTGAGCAATATAAAGTATATACTGTGTATAATGTATACATTTATGTAATGTATATACTGTCACTTTTGATAGATTTAATGCCACAGCTGAATAAAACTAATAAAATCTAATACATTAATCATGCAATAAATTATAAAATAGCATATGAACATTACCACAGGCCTACAATCATCATAACCCAATAATATTCCCAGGACAGGATCCGACTGCCTTTTATTGAGGATCAAACGTTCAAACCCCTCAGGCCAAGAACTCACATTGTATTCATTTAAATATAAATTAAATAATTACTCATTTAAATGTAATTTAGCAGGCCACATAAATCCAGCGGATGATAGCAGTGTTTTTCACCTGCTGAAAATTCATAAACGAGCGCGCTAATTAAGACGGTGACCTACATCGGCAAACAAGATCAGCCACAAACACTCATTTCCTGGTGGAAATGACCAAGATGATGCTCGCAGATACCGCAGTGATCCGATTACATTATCAATGACACTAATGCCACGAGAAAGAGGATATACGTGAGTGATCTGTGACCTGTTTGCATGCCATATTTAGCAGCATAGCAAATTTATTGAAACAATTACAGGAGTGGCATTCATTAGCGATTACCCGTAGATGAACTGCAGGCGAATCTTAATGAGGATGTTGAGATATCGAGGTCTTTCAGTCACATCACTGTTAATCTTCTCTTGCGTGATTACTCACATCGATTCCACGCAAACAACGGGCAGAGATACCATCGTAAACAAGGACCACCGGACAGGTGATGGATGGGGAAATAACCAGCAGAGACGACACAAGGATTCAACACGATGTTACTCCATGTGTTCTCACAGAAAGAGAAAAAAACTCAGCCAAAGGCAATAAAACTTAGTTTACTTAGTTGGCTCTTATTTTAAAGTCATATATTACAGTTATATGTAAACGCTGACGCTGGACAGGATGCGTCAACAGCGTGTTTAATACCCAGATGATGAAGCACAGACACCCGTGATAGAAGTGTTTTCGTAGTGCGTGCTCATTCACTTAAATCATCTGGAGTCAGACAGCAAAGTCACGTAGCAAACAATGAACAATCCTACAGATTAACCAGGCAGCAAGAATGCATTTCTGTTCAAAATAAACGTTCTTTATCGGTATTGATGGTTCCATGAAGAACATTTAACCTCCATGAAGCTTAAAAAATGGTTCTTATGTCTACTGAAATACTCTTTGTGGAATAAATAATGGTTTCTTACTGTGAGAACCTCCTTTTGGAGACAAGTTTGCCTTAAAATTGACAACATTTACAAACCCATATAACTTACTTTCTTCCATGAAGCACTGAAAGGAGATGTTTCAGAGAATGTTCCTGCTGGACTTTTGCATGCAACACAATATTTACACTATTACGCTCCAAAAAGGCTGTAGGCACCATAAAGTACCATAAAAACAGCCTTTAGGACTGCATACTAAAATTCAGTCTCTTTACTTTCTAACTAAATGTTCCGGTAACACTTTATTTTGATGGTCCCTTTTGAACAATCTGATTACAATAAGTAGCTTTGCACCTACATGTCAACTTACTCTCATTAGAATATTAGTACACTCTCTAATTAATATCTGCTA
>JAUMHE010000041.1:113719-127520 GCA_032359235.1 Enteromius mattozi | reverse complement strand
TCCTCTGACCTGAACCCTGAGTGAGGTGAACTAAAGAGGAGAACCAACATGGAGCTGGTAATCTAAAGGGTCTGGAGAGATTCTGGATGAAGGAGTGGTCTCTTTTCTCTTATCAGGTGTTCCCCAAACTCATTACAGGAGAAAACTCAGAGCTGTTATCTTGGGAAAAGGACGTAACAATAACTGGGTGCCAATAATTGTGGCCAACATGTGTTGGAGAAAAACATTTATTTCATCATGAGTTTTTCTCCCCATTTTCAATTGTTTTACTTCAATTTTTTGAATGAAAGATCAAAAGGATAAACAATGCAGATTTATTTTTACAGCCACCTTTGCTCAGATTTACCAAAGGTGCCAATATTAGTGGAGGGCACTGTATATGAATATATAATACATATATTTCTTAAATATATACATGTATGTGTGTATGTATGTATTTTACATATATGTAAACACAAACTTTTATTTAGGATGCAATTAACTGTGATTAATTGATTTGACAGCATGAATATTTATATACATTTATATGATGATAATTGTCGCTTTATTTTATTTAAAAAATAAATAATTTTTTTTAAAAATAAAAATACTTACATTTGTTCCGCATATTGGATATCAGACACTTAAATATTTATATATAGCATCACAGTTTGTTCCCCCCCCCCCCCACTAGTTTAAATATCTAAAAATCTTTAAAATAAGATAAATGTACTGAAGTCTTAGATATTGACTTGCTTTTAGACAATGCATTTTAATTATGGGTGCATTTTATCTTAATTGTGAACAGGCTAAAAATGTCAGTGAAATAAATCTGCCAGTGCAGTAAGACACTCGCATATTCAGAAAATCAATGCATTGTTGCACAAATGTATTTTGTCACATATTCTAACCGGCGATGCAGTTTTTTTACAGCGTTGATGTTGCAAAGTGTGATGACTAGCTGATAAATCTGACTCATTCCTTTATGAGGAAAATGTTTCCATCGATGAAGAGATGCCATCGGACACAACAAGGACTCTCAGGACATTAATTCGCAATGATGCAACAGAAACCGTATTGATTAAGTACTTAAAGGATTGCCTTCAGTATTGGCTCGCAGAAGGAGGGCAGGTTTGTTATTGCCTTTTAAGGGAAAAGCAAATTAAATTGAGCCACAGTTTGTCTGTGTAAAGTTACAGCTAGCATGTCCTGTTCAAGAGTCTGTAAAATAATTGACAGACTAGATGCTCTCAGAGAGGGAAAAAAATGGATGCAAATGGAGCATGCAGGCAAGCAAGCACTGCAGAACTGCAGTGTGCGCATGTGTGTGTGTGAACAGATTGAGTAAATGTGTGTTCTGCTGTTTTCCTGCCATACCAGACACACACTGGCTGCTCTTCATGTTTAGAATGCTAATGCTGCCCTGCCGCTATGAAACAGTAAAGGGCACCGCAGCATTAATCACGGCTTCTCTCCACCCTCCGCGCTAACACCTGCTGCAGTCGCCTCCACCTGCTGAGAGCCGAGGACAGGAGAAACCAGACCACTCACACCTGTCCTGCCAAAAACAGGACAAATCTCACAGATATCCAGTATAAGGTGACAGTAGCATTGTTGGAGCACACTAAAGGTGCTAACAACACTGCAAAGATGGAATAACTAAAATACATTTAGTGAATTCTTATGCATGAATCTGCCAGTGAAGCATAACAAAATAAACTTATTTCTGGGAAATCTTAAAGTAGTTGGGCTGTTCAGGTACAACCCAAACGTTGGGACATTTTTTACATTTGAATAAAATGAAACCTAAAAGACTTTCAAATCACATAAATTAAGGTTTTATTCACAATAGAACATAGATGACATAACAAATGTTTAAATTGAGATTCTTTACACTTTTTAGATCATTTCAAATTTAACCTGTCCTCCAACCAATACGCCCGTATAGGTCATTTGTACAACAGCAGTGAAATACGACCCATCAGAGTGTATACTACAATTGCACCCCTATCTGCAGCAGGACATTTGCATATAAATATTTTGCACTATTTTATCTGCCTCGCAATTTAGGGTTGGTGTAGCTCAGTATGTAGAGCGATGCATTATAAGACGAGACGTGATCATGAGTTTGAACCCAGAGAATGCATGTGCTCATAAAACCCTATTATTCATCATTTTGCACTATTTTTGTGACGGGTAGGTTTAGGGGTGGGGTTAGGTGTGGTCATTCGTATGAATTACACCTAGTAAAATATGTTTTAATCACCGTGAGATCAGTGTAAAAAGTCCACACACTGCATTTAAACAAAACACGCATTTGATTGGTAATGACAGTCATACGTCATTTCATGATGACAGATGCAATAAGACAATAATAATCATAATAAGGTACTTGCACAAACGACCTATGAGTCGTTTTTGTTGGAGGACAGGCTCTTCAAATTTGATGCAAAATTTCAACATTTTGAAAAGATTCAGCTGGGAGAACATCTAGCAACTAATTAAGTTAATTCAAATTAGGTCTATAACATAAAAGGTATGTCTTAGATAGGCTCTCAGAAATAAAGATGGGCAGAGGCTCTCCAATCTGTGGAAGAGTGCGTAAAAAGATACTTTAAAAACAACGTTCCTCAACGTCAAATGGCAAAGGCTTTGCAAATCTCATCATCTGCAGAGCATAACATCCTCAAAAGATTCAGAGAAACTGGAGAAATCTCTGTGTGTAAGGGACAAGGCTGAGGACCTTTGTTGGATGCCCATGGTCTTCGGGCCCTCAGAAGACACTGCATCACTCGTCGACATGATTCTGTCATTGACATTACTAAATGGGCTCAGGAATACTTCCAGAAACCACTGTTGGTAAACACAATCCTCAAAAAGCAAACTGTGATATATTATACCCCAAAATTCTTCATACAGTGGACTACCAGTAAAATTAATACCAAAAATTATTTAGACACTTTGACCTGATCATGTTTTGCTTAAGTGTTTTTTCTTTAATTGCTATTACGATCTTTTTACCCCACAGAATGAACAAAATGAAGCAATGCTTGGTAATTAGTTGACCTAAATTGGTATTATCTTATTTAAATTTAACAGCTGACAGCCATTCAACCGAATACATATCTTTCTATCAAAGTTATCTGACATTATCAAGATTAATTTGTTCTGACGCAGTTTAACACAGTTCTTGTCATATTTTATTACCATTTTCTAAACTACACTGTACAAAAGGGCCATGATTTTAATGGTAAAAAACGGTGAAAATGCTATGGTAAAAACCTTTTAAATGGTTAATGGTAAATTCCTGTAAAATTCCCAGAATTCCCTGCATTGCATTTAAAACTTTATTTAAACTGAAAAAACTGATTTTAACTTATTTTATACTAAATTTATATTTTATATTTACTATATTTAACTAAAAATTAAATACGGTATTTAACTGTAAATTTAACTTAAAACCATAAAACCTAAAACATGGTTACCGTATTTTTTACAGTCGAATTCTGGCAACCACAGCTGCCTTTTTTTTTTTTACAGTGTAAAGCAAATAAACTGATAAAGTGAAAATGTTGAAGGTGTCTGAATACATTTTGGTTTGACTGTAACTCCATATATCTGTGAGGCATATATGCTGAGCGAGAGACATTTTTGTGTGCTGACTAAAAGATGGTTTAGCAGGGAAATCGATATTGTTTTTATTGTTTTGCATGAAGGTGGGTGGCACTGCAGTGCAGGGAATGCACGACATGATCAGACAATGGCAATGAAGTATAACTGCTGACTAAACGCAAGAGGTAAAATTACCACTTCAACGTTTATGAGATGGCAAAACTAATTTATGCGTTCTGCATCTGTCTGGGTATCTTGTTCTAGAGGCAAATGAACACGGGCTGAAAAATTACAGAAGGCAACTAAGAGCAGCCAGAGACAGTGAGGTGATTCAGTAAAATCATCAGGGACATTAACACAGCAAGAAAAAGTTTTTTTTTTTCTGATACTCTGGTATGATATTCTGATTTTCTGCATAAATGACCTTTAAAATGTGGCCCATATAAGAGACTGATGTAAGCTGTAAAAAGATGCTCCTCCTAAATATAAAAAACAGTTGAATCTGAAGATGAATCAACATGGTGTCGACACTTATTTACATTATTTTCATATATGAAAGAGGCCTATATTGGAACTGAACACTCGTAAATAAATAATTATAGCTGTAAGACACTTTTTATTTCAGAAAGTAATTGGCCACTTCTTCCCAGCAAACAATTTTACGTTATAAAAATGTTCCCGTAATGTTCCCATTAAGTTATAAAAACGTTATTGTTTGAACTTTTTAGTCTCTTGTTATATTAATGTTCTAAGAACGTTATTTAAAATGTTATTAAACGTTCCATTCCCCATTATATTTATTAAGTACTACTGGTATTCAGCTGTTGGAGGAAGGGACCCCAGATCTTAGAAAACTCATCAAGAGACTTTGTTTCAAATAAAACGTATTTTCTCAAGGTGTATGACAGAGGCCAGGGGACATAACAGCAACAGACATTGAATTGTTTGATCAAAATTGCTACGGACAATTTTTAGAAGTCACTGGATATTAGTAAGGGCATGTCACAGTATCTCTACTAAATTCTACGCCCTTGTTTTTAGCAATGAAAGGCTCTTTTTTGTGTGCAGATTGAGACTAACTCTATACTGCAGGTGAAGACTATTTATGTTTACATATGCATAATAATAGACGGACTAGAAACGCTCAACACTTTAAGACACCTCAGGGGAGCACGATAGAGACAAAACTACAAAGTGTTCGTCGTTTCTTTCCTGACCTTCCATTAACGTTGTGCTTTTGCAAACAGAACGCAACCTGTGGAGATTCCATTATAAAGCAATTTACTTTACCTGCCGAGTGCTGCTGGCAAATTACTGCCCAGAAACTCTGTCATGCAAGAGGACGTGTCTTAATTAAGCTGCCAAAACACACTTATGTATAATTGTGTGACATGAAGTTAGGATGGTCTGCCACAGCTTTAACAGCTCTCGTCAGCGTCAAAATGATTGAGATGGCCAATCAAATCAAAGGAAGCGGGGCTTTATACAGTAGTTACAGACAACGATTATGGTTTTCAGCTAAACAACGTCATAGGTGTATAATATTTGTGACCCTGGAGCACAAAACCAGTCATAAGCAGTGCTGGGCATGTTACTTTAAAAAAGTAATTAGTTATATTTACTACAAACTTTAGTAAATGATTTACATCATTATAAAACTAACTAATTACCAAGGAAAGTAACTATTCAGATTTGTCAAATAACTTGGATATCCCCAATATAAATATGTAAAATTAATGAAAAGGACACTAAATAGAATAAATTATTATTATAAAACATTGTACACTAATCTACACTATTTAATGTTTCTGTAGGACAACGTGAGAGACACCTGTCAAATTCAATATATTATTATACAATAATTTTTACATAAATACTTATATTTTTAATAAATATTTACATAAATATTATCAAATCTCTATATGGACACCTTGGGAATAGAATCGCCATAGTATTTTTTTTATATCAGTATAATATGATATTGTGCTAATTTAGCATTATCACTGAAATGGTGATACTACGAATTCTACTACTAATAACAGTATAAACCGCACTAAAATTAATGAGCTACTGGGTTCATGAATATTAATCACGTTGTCTGCGTTCGCTCGAATTGATTTGCTGAAATCAAAACAGGGACGACAATAGGTGAGCACCAGCCAATAAGACTGTTGTTAGGACATCAGCTCCGCCCACTACCAGAGAAACCACCAGTTCTTAAAAGCTGAAGGAACTACGTTATTTTGACAGGAAAATACACCAAAGAACATTTGCGCATCCATTAAGATGAACTGAGCCTATCATAAATTACAGTAACGCCGCATTTTGTTGTCAGTAACGGTAACGGCGTTGTAACGGTTCCTCCGTCATTCATTTGATTACTCATTACTGGAAAAAATAACACTGCTAGTAACGCCGTTTATTTATAACACCGTTATTCCTATCACTGGTCATAAGTAGCACATTTGTAGCAATCACCAAAAATACATTGTATGGGTCAAATTATCACATTTTCTTGTATGGCAAAAATCGTTAATATATTAAGTAGATTAAGATTATGTTCCACAAAGATATTTTGTAAATTTCCTACCGTAAGTATACTAAAACTTAATTTCTGATTAGTAATATGCATTGCTATGGACTTTAAAGGTGATTTTCGCAGTATTTGCACCCTCCAATTGCAGATTTTTAAATAGCTGTATCTCAGCCAAATATTGTCTCACAGAGCATACATCAATGGAAAGCTTATTTATTCAGCTTTCAGATGATGTCTCAAATACAAAACACTGACTCTCATAACCGGTTTTGTGGTCCAACGGCAAAATGGTGCCAAAATTTGTTAAATAAAATCATTACTTTTGTTTTATTTCCATACAAAAAGTTTTCTCGTAGCTACATAACATTACGGTTGAAGCACTGATGACAGATGGAGTATTCAGATGATGTCTTTCATACTTTTCTGGACCTTGACTGTTCATTACTTGGCAGTCAATAGGATAGTCACAAGTCTCCTGGTTTTCATCAAAAATTGTGTTCTCGAAGACGAATGGAGCTTTTATGGGTTTAGAACGACATGGGGGTCAGTGATTAATGACAACATTTTAATTTTTGGGGTGGAGTAACCCTTTAATTACAATATAATCTCGAATTCTGCAGCTGAATGAATGCGAGACTCGCTGCTTACACAATAAAGCTGTTTTACGGTCCAGTTTGGGGCTGAACATACAGTAATTTCAGTGCGCTCCAGAAGCGCAGTAACCATGAGATTTTAACAGGAGAAGAAAGCAGCATCAGATCAAATGTCGTCCACTGTGAAGTCAGTTGTGGCCCCGCTCTGACGTCAACGCTTTACTGACGCTTCGGCTAAAAATCTAGGTCATATTTAAATCTTTGAAATCTACATCCTCCAGAGCAAATATGGATTACTTTAAATTTCGCTTCCCGTCTCTCTCCACCAGTTTTCGGCCTCCTCCCCAGCTCCCCTATGTGTGCCATGCCTAAAAATATCCACTGCACTTCAAAGAGATGTTAAGTGTCTTCCAGCTACATCCAGAAACATTAGAGACAGACACAGAGAGGAAACTGATAGCTGCCGGCTGTTTAATGGTTTGACAAAAGCACAGAATGGAAAAATGGGTCCTGATTAAACAAAGTGATCAGCAGTTAGGCTTAGATTTTAATGCAAAGCGAATGGAGCACCTAAACCTCTCTTCACTGTGGTAAAACTGGGGAGATTTAACCAAAAGTGCCTCCGCAGATTTACCACTGTGATTTATATTTGGAAAGGTGGTAAATTATAGGGGTTGACTGATTAGCATACTGTTATCTGGGTGCAAAGAGCATTTCTGTCCAGTGATGGCCATTTAGATGTAGCAGAATCTGACGAAATAACATTTTTGCATCTAAATTTTTCCAGTTCTTTATTAAAATTGTAGAATTTCTTCAGCTTGGGTTTTGATTGAGTTAATGTAGTGACACTGCAAATGCACACACACACATATATATATATATATATATATATATAACTTTATTAAAGATAAACATACTTACTGTAAATTTTATAGACAAATGCACAAAGTGGCAGAATATGATTAAAAGCAGCAAAATTATTATTAGTTTGATATTATTTTATTATAATTATTAAATTATAATAATGACAGTAAATAAAAATAAATAAAAATACTAATCATAATAGTTTGGTTTATTGTATTAATATAAAAAAATGGTTTTATTTTATATTTATATGTTAATTTGTTAATTTATTATTTGGTTTAAATAATATTATTTAATATTATTTATTAATATCATTATATATATATAAAAAAAAATGTTTTATATTTATCTATTTATTTATTGTTAATAATAATAATAATAACAATAATAATAATAATAACAACAATTCTACCAATTAATATAGTTTATTAGCCTAAATGTATGTTGACACACAAAAACATAATTTAAGTTCAAATGTCATCCATTCAAAATTGAGGCTGATAATGGATGAATCCCATGCATAGATATGTCTAGGTCACGTTAAACCCCCAAATTAATGAACAAAAAGTTTTCATGAAAGTCTAATTTTTCAAGGGCATTCTCTGCAGTTTTCACAAGATTCACCCAACTAGCCGTTGTATTGATTTGTGAGTGTGTTCCTCTCTATTTTAAGCTGTTCTCTTCACCTTCACAGTGCCCTGTTCTCTCTCCTCATCCTCTTGTTTATGTAACGGGGAGATTTAATGTTTTTACGCAGCGTGAGTGCTTGCATATAATTCACACGATGGTTTATATTTGTCATTAGCAGAACGAGACAAACAGCAGAAGTGACTGATAAGTGCATGCTAATGAGTGGAAAAACCTTTCAGGAATGACACGGGACAATGACATCAGAGCATCCGGTCCGCGGCCATCAAACACACATTAACCACAGAGTGTAGTAAAGTGTTTATGACTCATCTGTGCCGCCTGAATTTATTTACTTGTGTGTCTGACACCGAGACAGCATATGAATTCATAAGAACCAGAAACTAAACTTTTACTGGTCCTAGTCTCGTGTAGCCAGACTTTTGACATTTTTCAGCACATCCTGCTTTTTTAAAAGGTTATACAATCGGCCGTATACATAATTTACAAAAAAAAAAAAAATCATGTTCCAAGAGTAAATAAAAACCTCTCAAAAATGGTGAAACCTTGAAATTTTGACATACAACAATGAATTTTCACCAAAGTTTTTAAAGTTATCTAAAACTGAAACTAAAACTAGCCTATAAACATTAAAAGATATTTTCCTTACCTAAAAAAATTAATAATCACATTATTATTGTTTTTATTCATTAGAATACAATTAAAAAATATATTTTAGCTAGTTGACAACATTTCTCACTTTGATTTAGTTTCATTTAAAGTATTAAAGAAATATTAAAACTAAATAAAATGGAAAAATGACAAAAACACAATAAAAGGGCTAAACCATTCACTTAAAATAATAGTATATTATTACTAGTATTAGATAACAAAAAAACAGATTTAAAAAAAAGAAATGTTACTATGAAACAAATAAGTTGAATTCCTCATAAAAAATTTTAAAACAAAAACTGAAATAAAATAAATTAATGCTAATTAGAATTAATTAAACAGAAAAAAATAAAATAAAATCACTAAAACTTCCAAATATTAATAATTACTAGATTATATACTAAATATAAATAACACTAATTGTCTCTAATAAGTGCTGATTTGAACGCACTATAGTATGTTTGGAAAACATTCATTATAATACCAACTCTGTGATGCCATTTGGTGCAGAAATCACTGTTTAATAGATAAAAGGATGTTTTCGTGAAAATATTAGACATTATACCCCCCTGCGAGCGTCCTGGGCTTGAGGCACAGAATCCAGAACATGCTGGCAGTCTTTCTAGAGGACTTCAAACCAATCTTAAGCAATAGATTTTGTGAGCCGTCCAAGTAATATCAGGTTTTACAATGCATTTTTGGAGCGTGCTGTAAGGCCGTGTCTGTAAGGATGATTATAGACGGGCAAACTCACCGTGTCCCTCTCGTGCCGTGCCGATGAGGTCATGTTGTAAAGGGCAGATGGGGGCCGTGGAGTTTGGCAGGTGTAGAATCAGATGGGCGAGCTGAAGCCCTGCCAGGACCGCAGATCACAGCCCACAGTTCATCTGGAGCCGAGGGCCCGAGGTCTGCCGTCAAACCACACATAAAGGGCTGCATTTATACTGACGCTATCTGCCACAGATCTGATCTGTAAAGAAAGAGAAACACACATCTTATCTGATAGCGTCTGGTTTGGGCCAGATACAACACATATTACAATGTATGTGAAATTACAATAACCCATAACGGCAGATTTCACTTAAAAATGCATTTAGTTGCACTGCGCATTGAAAAATAAAATAAAAACTTGGCAACCTATTACTGCATTGCACACCAATGCTAATTAATAAAATAATTATCATTACTGCATTACATTGCATTAATAAAATCAAATATTACTGCATTAATAAATAAGAAAACTGATGATAAAATAATTATAATTATTAATATAAATTAAATTGGTCAGATCAAATTTGGTTTTATTTTATTTTATTTGGCGCTATATTAAATTTAATCAAAATAAATGTTTATAAATGTCAAATTATTTAGTTGGTTGCACTGCACTGTACTGCACTGACAATTAAATGACATTAAATGACATTAAATTAAATAATTAAAAAATCAGAACATAATTCTCTGCTTTAGGCCTTGCAGTGAAAATGCACCCAGAGAGTCTTACAGAAGTCTGTCTTGCACCTAAAATAAATATTTTTCGATGAGTTATTAAACTAATAAAAGAGCAAAGCAGCATTCTGGATACAAACAAGCTCTCAGTCAAAACGAAGCTGGTCTTAAGATGCACGTCGATTAGAAACGGCAGGCGTGAGGTACTTGAGGTTTATTTTGGGATTGAAACAACTCTGAGCACTATCAGCTCATAAACAAAAGACCTGCATATGCAGCGGAAGAGAAAAAGAGGTGATTATATCATTGAGTCTAACAATAAGGGCCGCAGTCTATTACAAATAACGTCATACTAGGAACCAAGCCCTCAGTCAATTAGTTTTGTTCATGCTCAGAATGGACTAAATGCAATCGTGAAAATAAAGATAATTGAACATTTATGCCCGTGCAGAATCCCTGTCTCAGCTTTTAACACTGACTGTCTCGTGTCATTTTCTTGAACAAAAAAAGTGCAGAATATGACAAGGATTTACTCACAGAAACTCTCCTCCTCTCCATAGATCACAAAACTTCATTTCACGGTTATTAAGTTCATTACAGCTGTCATGCTTGAGCAGTCTGGAGCCACTTTCGGAGAGGTGAGAGCTGAGGCATTAAACGAGCTGATAAAGGCCAAACAAACGCAAACATCAAGTAAGACTTTTTATGAGAAGGCATTATTTAGCTTATGTGGATCATTATCTGGCTGCTAAACTTATGTGGCTCATGTAGTTTTGCCTAACTTTAAAGTGACAGTTCACTCAAAAATGAAAATGTGCTGAAAATGCACTCGTCCTCAGGTCATCCAAGCTGTAGATGAGTTTGTTTCTTCGTCAGATTTGGAGAAATGTAGCATTACATCACTTGCTCAGCAATGGAAGTGAATGGGGGCCGTCAGAATGAGAGTCTAAACAAATGATAAAGACATCACAATAATCCACAACCACTCCAGTCCATCAGTTAACATCTTGTGAAGACAAAAGCTGTGTGTTTGTAAGAAACAAATCCATCATTAAGATGTACTTCAAACTGTTGCTTATGGCTTAAATTCGAGTCTCTATCCAGTTTATCTATTGCTTCCTCCAGTGAAAAAGTCATCTCATCTGAAGCGGGATAAAAATATACACATTTGGATACATGCGAAAATCCAAAACCACTCTAAATAAATATGTTGGGTGATTTTGATGTGAGAGGATAACAGGGGATGGACTTTTTCCACTGGAGGAAGTGTTATTATGAATTATACAACCTGGTCTCATAAAAATACATACCTCTGTGCACTTTTTGTGCAACACTGTTTTTATGTACCTGACTGCACATTTCACCCCAGCTTCAAAGAGAAATGTCCACTGAGTGGAGCTAAAACACAGGTTCAAAACATGAACCCTGGCACATTTTTATTACGTTGATATAGGTACATATTGCTGTGTTTTTATTACGTTAAATATCTGTGGACTGTTTCTAAAAGTTAATGCTCTACCATGTTGGAAACATGCCCTACACCAAATCCAACCCTTAACCTACCTGATAGTGTTAATTGATTTGATGAATCATTTTAACAGCTCCTCGTTTCTTAAGTACATCTCTGTACTCTGTGAGCTACCGAACAAACCTACCGTCTATGAAAATCCATATGAAGCTGGATATGTGTGATGCTAACGTTCAAAAGCATCAGTTTTTAAATATCCCAGCAAATTAATATTGTTTTGAAGTCATAAGATGTGCAAAAATTACTCTTTTTTTTTATTCAAAACTCACTAAATTTGTGTGAAAAGGAATAAAGGTGTAAGAGTTTTACTGCCTCTAGTGTTCATTTCTTTCGGAAACTGCAGTGATATGTACTTACAGGTACATATTTCGTGTCTCGCTAAAAATTGCACCAAGGTACGTTCATGCCATGATGGATAGTTTGAAGTTAAAAAGTCTTAATGATTTTTTGTCTTCACAAGATGTTAACTGATGGACTGGAGTGGTGTGCATTATTGTGATGGTTTTATCAGCTGTTTGGACTCTCATTCTGACGGCACCCATTCACTTCCATTGATGAGCAAGTGATGCAATACTACATTTCTCCAAATCTGTTCTTTTAATATTAAACTTTTGAGTTTAGTCTGATCTCAAAAGCAGACAAAACAGTATAGTTATAGTCACACTAATGTTTAAGTATAAGTTAAAAGAGTCCTCAAAGAAGGCACACAATAGGCTGTGTATCATCTCAATGACCCTTTGAAAAGGAGAAAAAAGTGTTACTCTATTGATGCAAAGGTTATTCAATTACAATCGCTATGAAAGTACAGACACAAAGACAGGTACAAAAGTGAGAGAAAAGAAAAGGATGAGAGAAAACTCAAAGGATGAAATAAATCACAGCAGATCTGAAATTAAGATAAAGACAAGACAGGGCATTTGAGGTGACCTTTAAACAGCACTAATAAGTGTGTGTGTGTGTGTGGCTCTGTAACGCTAGTATCAGTCTCAGATATGCTCATTAATATCCTACAGGCCACTCATGGACAGACTGATGCATACTGCACACAAAAAAGTCTCTCTGGTTTTATGCAGTTTCTGGGAATGAAGATGCACAGGTTTTTATCAGTCTGTCAGGAAACCAAAGGCATGTTTACAAGTTCCCGGGCCATTACTGTGACTGTTTTTGAAGAGGAACTGGTTGCTGGATTTGCCAAAGTTGCATCAAATGTTTTTTATAAGTCTTGTCCGCTGTTTCTGGATCACATTTTATAGATGAACCCAGAACAAGCGGAAAAGACTTTATTGGTGCTTTATATCTCACTATAAGAAATGTCCTGGTCACATTTTAATAAAATTTCACACCAAATTCTCATTATTGCATTTAATTTTAAACTAAATGCTGAAACTAATTTAGATGTACCTGTCCCCAAATGACATGTCACATAAAAATTAATTTAGCTGATCACAATGAATTGTTTAAAATTAAATAAAATAATAACTTGTTTGCATTGCATTACTTTAAATATAAGTGTAAAATATAAATAAATATATTACATAGCATTAATAAAATAAAATAAAAAAATTAATTGCTTTGAAAAATTTAATGTTAAATTTGTCAAATAAATTAAATGATATTAAATTTGTTGTCTTTTTTGCTGTTTTAGTCCCTAATGTCAATTAAAAATGAAAATAAACTTTAACATAAGTTGAAAATGTAAATTAAATTAAATTACTTGGCCAGATCAATTTTGGAGGTTTGTTAAATCAGATTTCAGATTAACCTGTCACTAAATGTCATAAAATGAATTACATTATATTTAAATGTAAAATAAACTAAAGTACATTTTCATTACTGCATTGCATTAATAAAATTCATAAAAACGGCTGGGGGGCAGCCGTGGCCTAATGGTTAGAGAGTCGGGCTTGTAATCGAAAGGTTGCAGGTTCGAGTCCCAGGTCCGGC
>JAUMHE010000041.1:58532-68549 GCA_032359235.1 Enteromius mattozi | reverse complement strand
AATAAATGCAGCCTTGATGAGCAGAAGAAACATCTTTAAAAACCATTAAATATCTTACTGATCCCACATTTTTGAACAGTAGAGTATATATATATACATATATATATATATATATATATATACATATATATATATATATACATATACATATATATATATATACACACACACAAGTAAACTTCTCAACAAAGTTACTATACCTAGGTCTGTATAAATATTTGAAAGAAATACATAAAAAAAAAAACCCTAATACTAAAATTCATTCAAAATTAAAATATGCAAATAAATTACTAAATTAAAAACAAATACATCAAAACCATTGCTTACCATAACAACTGTAAATTAAAAGCAGGGCCTCTGAAAGGGACTAAATGACTTTCCAAAGTCAAATCCATATACTAAGTCATCTGTCATAAACCTAATGCACAACAAAGGTGAAGTGTACAAGTGTGTGGGAAGTTAAAGTGTGCAATCAAGGCGTGACAACGGTCTATTGAAGTTGGAAACATAAAACAATGACTTCATGCCAGAGACGCCTCCGTAGGCAAAGTCCGCCTGCCAAGTGTGTACTGCGGCCATCACATTTATACTTCATCATAAGAGAGCACTTGTGTTTCAGCCGTTCATTCTCTTAATTTGTTTTTTACAAACCCGCTTCATCCTGATAGTGTTCACACTGAAGATCCTGGCTGAAAGCATTAGGCTATGGAATGGAAAGTGTTGCCAATCAAATAATAACACTTGTCACAACTTTGCTGTGATAGCAGTTAATACCAACATATTTAACGTGCTCATATATAATGGTTGCATCTTTCATTGCGTGCAAAAAGTGACAACGCAAAGCTAATTTGAACTCCCGTGTAAATCCTAATTTGAAGTAATTTGAGGAAGGTGTAAAGTGCCACGCTTGATACAAAGGTAATTGCTGCAAAATAACCCTTCGGCGAAGTGAAGCCATTTGTTGCCAAGATGGCAATTAAAGACAGTTCACCAGCGGAGGCCTGGAGACGACATGTCGACAGAAATCTACACCAAACACGGCAGGAGACGACTTGAGCAGACAGGCTACAAAAACACACAATCCTCGTCTGACTCAGTCTTTCCAATCACTCTTTGTTTTCTGAAAACACATCATCAATCAATTAATTACTCAAACAAAGCTGAGATAAGCTCAGGCCTTTAGGGTCAGACACTGTCAGCTAATTTCCAAATAAGGGAATTTTTCACTGTATAAACTCATTTACCATAATAACCAACCTTCTCGCCCCAGCTCATGCTAAGATGAGTCAGGATGGTGGATTGGTGCTGTAACACTATTAGTGCAAAGCTGTACATGTAGAAATGCAACGTGTTGTTTTTTTGGCATGCTACCAATCACGCTATTCAATAGTTTCTGGAATTTTACAGTAGCAGTCACAACCACCAAAAATGATCAATTTCACCAACTTTCAAAGCCAATTTCTCTTAGCTAATAGACACTAAAACCTTTACAAACAGGGTTTTGCCAGCAATGCCATAAAATAACTATTAGCCAATTGGTTCGCCAAATAAGCATTCAGTCAACAGTTCTTAAAAGAACCATGATTTCTTTGTGTGAACAACAATTTAATCATCTGAAGAACTGCTTCCAGTATTGTCCAATGGAAAGACTCAATGGATTTTAAAAGGTTCTTCAAGGAACCAATCAATGTCAATAAACAACCTTAATTTTTAAGAGTGCTTTTTGCAATGCAAAGTTGTTTTTTTCTTTCATTGAAAAGTTCTTACAATTACCATTTTTTCTTAGTTTGAAGAACATTTGCATTATCTAAAGAAAACTAATGAACCTTTTGATGAATGGGAAGGTTCTATGGGTTTCAGATGTTCTTCATGGAACATTTAAGTCTAATACTGATTTTTACATTTTCAGATTTAAGATCTTTTTACATTACTAACATTTACACTAAGAAAAAAGTAAAGTTCTTCTACCATATTAAAAATAAAGGTTTATTATTGGAATTGATGGTTCCAAAAATAACCTTTAACAAACCCAAAAACGATGCAAAGGTTCTTTGGGGAACTGGTTCTTCTATAGCATTTCTGCAAAAGTCCACTTTTGGAGTATTTATTTTAAAGAGTGAACATCTGAATAATCTAAAGAACCTTCTTACACTATAGAACTTTTTGTAGTTTATTTGATGTTAGCGCTTCTACCAAAATAACCTAAGAGAGAGTCTAACTCTACAAGACCAATTGTTGTTTAAGCAGTCCACTGACTGGCAGATTTTAAAAATTGCAATTTTACATATGCCTAGCAGTCAGTATAAGGAAGCAATTGGGATTTGCCATGTGGGTCACGCCCAGCGTGGGGGCTGGGATATGGAGTTTGGTTCAGATGTGGTTTCCAGAAGAATCTCAGGCACACAAAACCAAAACCACAACAGACTGCCATCTGTTTTGATTAGGAGAATGTGTTATTTATGCAGGCTTTTCAGACTCACGCATGTTCAAGTTCTGAAACACAGCCGCAGACGTGTCGTGCATGGCATACGAAGGGCATTTGAGCTAAAGAGACCTGCTCCATGCTTCTTTGCATGCTTAAAAAAAAAAAAAACCGCAACAATCAATCACGCTAAAAGGGACTCTTTTAAACACCTTTAGCTCCTGCTCAACAAATTTGCTTTCGTAAGGCGCCTGTGCAAAGCCACAATATGGGCGGCAGCTGTGTGTTCAATTGTGTTTGTCCAAGCCAATAAATTTATGACGAACACATGCTACAACTGAAGCCAAGGTTCCCCCAAGCAATTTCAACCCCTCCAAACACCAATTCTGCAGATCATGAGCTGAGCCCTTTCCAAACTTCTCTTGTCATGCCTTCAAAAATAAACACACTCCCAAAACACAGGGGAACCTCTAAAAAGTGTGTTCTGAGGAGCACGAACACCCAGCGCTGCAGGTGCTGCGAAGCGTTACCTTTACAAGGCCATGTTTATTTCATGTCGCAGCTAAAACGAGCACTTGAAGAAAAACCACAAGGTTGGAAAAGAAACTGAGCATTTCCTGTACGGTTCAGTGGAAACGAATGGAACAATGGCACAAAAAATGGGTAACATGAATGTAGATTTCAAATCTTGATAAACGTAAATTGCAAAACAAGCTTATGCATTTTGTACAAAGGTTTTGGCACAAATTTATTTGGATAAATCTAACTTAGAATACATGTCATGTTTTACTACATTGACTACAATAAAAAAAATAAATATTGCATAAACAATTACGCTTATATTTAGCCTACATTTAGTAAAATTATTTTACATTAGCCTATGTCAATCAATCAATCAATCGCCTTTATTTATATAGTGCTTTTAACAATACAGATTGTGTCAAAGCACTAAACAGTATCAAACTGGAGAATAGAGTGTCAGTAATGTGTAATGACAAGATTAAACACTCTATTTTAAGCTAAAGTCATTTTATTGTTAAATGCAGAGACGTCATTGTCTAGATTAGCTCGGTTTTAATAGGTTGTTTATGTAAATTCTCATGACAGTTGGTAATGAAATTTAGTATGCAACAGAAGAAAGAAATTCATACAAGTTTGGAACAATACGAGGGCAAGTCATTTTTGAGTGAACTATCCATTTAAAATCAGCATAAATGTAATTAATTAATTCTAAATAAAGACGGTAAGAAAAATTCAGGACTAGTAAGCAAAACACAGCATTTCTTACGATTTGGAGGTGAAATATGAGCTGGACGTGTCATTGGATCAATAAAAAAAGGCACTATAGTGAAACTCAAGAAAGAGGGCTGGAAAACCACAATCATGTTTGGAGCGATTAAGGAGCCGTGGGGCCCCAGCAGGAGTCAGGGGTCCGCTGAGGAATGTATTATACCAACATCCACCAAAAGAAACGCTCACACAACCAATGAAAGTGTTTCCACATCTACTGAACTGATCTGGTCACATGTACGACAACCAGTCTGTTTTTGAGACGGCGTTTTCTATCTTTCATCATGTTTTTATTGGCAGTACTTTGAATAGGATGAACTTGGAGAAAGATTAACTACCATCAGCATTGTAAAATTGCATTTCTAAATAATAAATCCTTTTAAAATTACAACATTATAGACAATAAAACCAATTTGGCTACAGATTTAACTACAACAGATTTCAAGAAAACACTCGCCACATTTTCACATTTCAGCTTAAAATGATACTTCAAAGGCACCAAAAAGCATCAGAAACACTGATTATTGTGCACTTTCACTACAGTGCTTGTGCTTCAATTTTATTAATGTACATGTTGTAAGGGCAATCATCAGGTTTTGGTATGGTGGTTCCCATAAATGCTAACGCCAGCCACAATTACCAGTGTTTATATATTTATATTCCGCAGCTCTGATATTTTTTGCAGTAACACGAGGACCGCGCTGTAATAAATAGAGTTATCACCACAATCTTGCGAACTGTGCAATTCTTTCTGCCAATCGCCCACCCAAGGTCTCCAGGCTGAACAAAAGAAAAGAGACATTCTGGCTGACGGTTTATTAACCGGCTGGCACGGAGAGTGAAAAACTGTTTTTCTGCAGTCGAAAGAGGAGATGTGAAAGGCTGGCAAACTAAATCCCAGCTGGATGGTGACAGGGGGCAATGAACCCAACAAAACAATGAGTGCAGCTGACACCAGAATGGAAAAATTATAAAAACGGCACCAAAAGAAAAACATGACTTTCCTACGATCCATCCAGACGAGAGAATGAATCATCTATGAGACCTGCATCTATCTGGCCCATCTACCAAGGGTCAGTAAAATGATCAAAACCGTGCCTGTTTAACTCAAAGTAGCTTTTCTTAAGCGGGTACAAAACCGTATGTTGTTGGAAAACAAGATAATTTAAGAATACCAATTTTCATATACCAACAGCTCATTGGACCATCAAAGAAAAACTCCATAAAACATAATAAAATTGGTCGATGCCACTTTCTCCAATTGTGTCATATTAGCAAACTGAAGGTTAGTAATACATCTTATTTTCAGTGAACTAGCTCTATAAGTTGCACATCCCTGCTGAAAAAAAACAGCATATGCTGGTTTATGCTGGTCATGTGCTGGCAAAGGACCAGCACAAACCAGCTTCAAAACATACCTAACCAGCATATGCTGTTTTTTTCAACACTGTATAACTTGCAGATGTACTTTCTAAGAATTGAAAGTGAGAAAACAGGAAGAACTCTTTGGTAGCCACAAACATTAAAACTTTATTGTCCGGAATTGCACTGCTTGCTGAAGTAAAGTAAGAAATCGGGCTGTATGAAACAGATTGTAAAGTTTAAATTTGGCGTACTTGGACTTGAAGCCAAAGCTGTTATAACTAATCAAAAGAACCTTTAGTCTTTTTGCTAGAAATGCAAAACGAAGTCCATCAGAGGCTTTTTTCTAGAATGAGTCTGGCTGGCATTTCAGAAATAATTCCACAACCAAGACTGATTTACATTCCGCCCAATACACGAGCCGGTCACGCGTAACTGAGATGGACATGCCAATCTGGACACAGTCGGTCAGAGGCGCTGCTGAGATTATACTCTCAAAACAAGCTTCCTGTCAAGAGCAACTTTACCACTGATAACGATATAATTTATAAATTTATATACTCACTGTTGATAAAAGACAAGCTAGAACTAGTCAGAGTGAATCAGCTAACCATAAGGGTCACGCCTGAGAAAACCATTCACATTCAACCATTCCTTTACTTCCTGTCCATTCTAGCAGAAATATGGCACAACATCTGAGAAATACGGTGAAAGGAAAAGCAGGATTAGCTGTATTGAGCTGTTAGATGTCATCAAAGCTTCAACAAAAGTGCTGAGTGAATTTAAGGAACGTCTCTTATGAACAACTGCTGTTGATTATCTCGCTCCCGGCAAGAGCATCTGACCTTCTGCTGCCAGCGCTGGAGTTTCTCATCTGTTTGTGTTCTATCAAGGCACTACAAAGAGAGCTGCTCTGTCAAGATACTCTGACAAACCGACAACAGATGACACATCCACTGCCAAAGCCCCACAGAGACATTTCATACTGTAACCATCTTTTACACTAAAAACTTCCACTGCTTCTAGAACATTTCTCTTCTGCCAGGCAATGACAGGAAGAGGAATTTACTGATTTTACTGTAAAGAAATTCAATCTAGAATAAGCACTCTGGCTAATGAAGTTTTCTTCCACTCATTTGTTTATTAAATATGATTAAATGCAAATTTTATAGGTAAAATTTTAGCATCTAAATCATCATCTTACATTTCATTAAAATATAAAATAAACTGTTTTTCCAAGACAAACTTCACTTTCCTACACGGTTACATCTGAAACTTCACAGGTAAAGTTCTCTTTTAAAAAAAATTCTAATGTTTTTCCAAAACAAACTTTGCACTTCTAAATAAATTTTTATTACAATTTAATATATATATATATATATATATATAATAAAAACAACTGCAAATATACAACAATATACATGCATGCAATCATTGTATGTAAATATTAAAAATGGTTCTGTAAAATTACATATGATGTGAAAAGAAAGAATACTAGCCTAAAATACAGTAAAATTATGAAACTTCTAGGCTGCTTGAGTTTTGTCTTTAAAACTTTCAAACACAAAGTTTTCCCAAGACAAATTTAGTTTTTCCCAGATAAAATGACAGTTTTGTAAAATACAGTAAAAATGTGAAAACTTCTAGACATCTTAATTTTTTTTCTTTAAAACTTCAAATAAAAAAGTTTTTTAGGACAAACTTTACTTTTAGACAAAAATTACATATATGAATTCAAATTCATTTAAATTTGTCTTTTAATTCAAATTTGAATTGCAATTCTGCATCTAGTTTGGTATATCAACTCGAATTTAAAAAGAAACGGTAAATTGGCGCACAACCACAGTTTCAAATACAAAAACAGTAGATTAAAAAGTAGATTATAGTTTTCTTTTGATTAGGGACTCTTAAATCAAATCATAGATATAGGCTACTATTGTAAACACTTACATTTAGGCATTTAATAGATATGTTCATTTTTTTTATTATTGTGTTTTTTTATACATCGATACAAACCGGCCTATCATTTATAAAGATTTAGAACGCTTTTGAATTTTTGGACGCTGGAATGTTAGCCACTTATTAACAACAACAGAGCATTGCTGCATTCTTCAACCCAGCCCTATGGGACAATACTTCAAACCTTTTAGAATAATTTTACATTTTTGAACACTGGAATGTTAGCCAGTTATATACAACAATAGAAACGCTTGTTCAAAACCGTCGAGCGTTTCTGTAACTCCACACACAAAGTCCTGAAGGCAACTCGACTAAAGAGGTTCCCACCAGCCGACCAGCTGTCCTCTGTATCTACTGCAGTCATCCCTTCAGACACAAACAGGAAGATTCCTGTGTTCAACCAACAAGCTCCCAGCAGGCTTTGTTCAGTAGCCTCCACCCTTGCCTCTGCGTGACCCAGCTCAGAGGAAGCATATAATTGTCTTCCCCCCACAGGGGAATGTGCCAGGAGCTCATAACAATGACTGAGGGGCATTTCACTCACACGTCTAAAACTGCTTCAGATTCACGATGGAGATTTGAGGTGGAGGGCAGAAGTTACAGGACTGCATTAAAAAAAAAAAAAACATTAAACATATAAACCTTAAACAACATCCTCATACAGAAACAATCACAACTTTCATAGTTTGGGGTCTTGAAGCAAGCAGGAAAAGACATGAATGGATCATTTGTTGCCAAATCAGGAATAAATGCAGTAATGCTAATCAATGCAAAGGGTTCTGGGAAACCTGGTCCCATTACAGAGCGGAAGGATTCTTCGATCTCCACATGACCACAAGACATGAATATGTGCTCGACATCTGAAAACAAACCCTCAACATGGGGACGGTAGCTAGACTGATCAAATACTCATCATGCATTCATAATGACTGTGCTGCTAACATAAACATTGCCAATATTTTATATAGCGACTGGTTTAAATGTTATTCAAGCCTGTGAATAAATTCTGAAAAGTACTATACATTTTTTTTTGTTTGACATGTGAAAAACATGCCTTGAATTACTTAATGTTCTGAAGATATTTTTTAGTTTGTGTCACAATTAAAAAACAATTACGGAAGTGTCTGTGACATTTAACACTTGTTTTGTATTAAATAAATGTTTCACAATTATTTGAAGATATTGGTGCAATGAAAATTGATGCACCAGAATTTCAGAAAAATTCAGCTAAACTGAAATGTTTTGGAATAAATTTTGGATTCTGCATTTCGGTTTAAAAATAAAAATTTCAGTGCATCATTTAACAAAATAGTGTTGATTTAGGAAACTAAAAAAGGACAAGAAACTGTTTATAAATTAAGTTTATTTGCAAAAAAACATGTTTTTCTACATTTTCAAAAATCATGTTTTTTGGAATGTTAGGTTTATATTGTGTAGGTTATTAAAATACTAACTAACTAGTTATAGTTTGTTAATATTTTTACCTACAGTTTGATTGATATTTATTAGAATTCACAATAAACAAAAACATGATTTCAGAAAATTGTTAAATACAGAGTTTGCAAATGAACTCTTCATATATTTCTAGAAGTATGTCCAACTTTATCCAAATACAAACGATCTACCTACTTAAAGCGATATACTGTATAACAGATAGCAAATCTAAACTGCTTAAATGCTTGTATCATCACAAAATATAAACTATATTATCGCCCAACTCTATTCAGCTGAATGTGTATAATATTATACTATATTATAAACATTAACAGCAAGATTTTCTGTAAGTATGCTTTAAAGCTATGTATATGGTGAAAAGCACTATGCAAATAAATGGTAAGTTTGTGAGGTAAACATATTTTGAGATATATAATACTGTCAAAGGCTGAAAACACTACCACCTTAACACTAGCCTCAACAGACCGTGAAAGAGAAAATCTCATCATGTTCGTGTCTGAGTCGGGCAGGATTGCGAGGCTGTGGGGGAGGAGACGGATAAAAGGATCTTTATGGCGGCTTTTAGAGAAACAGAGAGGGAGGCTGGGAGCCAAACACAGATCCGCTGGAGCAGATTCACTCACGACGACGGCGCAATGATCGCCGCATCACAAAAACCCAACAATTCAGTCAATAAACAACATCCACAATGCTAACCAGGAATTCAAACTTGACAGCAGTTTGATCAAGTAAAGCAGTTCCACAATATATATCTTTTTAAATGTTGTATGATTATCAAGTTAATAAGATAAATAAATTGCTAAAGAACTATTTCACAACCAAACTTGACATTTTAAGCATCCTGTAGTTACAATGAACTGAAAACTCACTTTAGCTATTAGTCTGTCGTAATTAAAATTAAAAAAAAAAGTTGACCAATTAAAATATTTGAAGTAAATATCGTAATATTGGTGTGATGAAAAACAACAATGCGCCAAAATTTCCACAACCAGAAACGTTTTAAGTTTAAATGATCTGAAAACTTGTGATTAATTTTTGTGATAAACCACCCTCTACAACGTGAGTAAATCACTCACACAAGCAACTACATGATGTTTAAGATTAGCTAAAGGCTAATAAATTCTCACCAGAGTTAGAGGTTAAGTACTAAGGTTAGCAGAGTCATATTTTCATTAATATTCAGGACCGTTTTTTACTTTAATCCCAAGTATCGTTTGGGTAAATGTAACGGCTGTCTTTGGTCTCAATAATCTATTATTCGATCTAAAAACTCACCATGTTTATGAAACTTCTTTGCATTTTTGACTTAACTGCCTGGTAACTTTTATGATGGCTGTTGCTTATAAAATATTATTCAATAAATAATATTTTTATATATATATATATATATTTATTTATTTATTTATTTATTTATTACACGGCTCTTTGGAATGCTTGATTCTGATTGGTCAATTGAGACATTTGCAGGTTCGTTCTTTTCGAATAATAACCGCTCCAAAGTAATAACGCATAGCCGGTACTACTTGTAT
>JAUMHE010000041.1:46022-58432 GCA_032359235.1 Enteromius mattozi | reverse complement strand
ATTTTTATTATTTTAGATATGTCTATATAGTTTCTCAATTTATTTTTTGTTTATTATTCGCTCTAATTAATTTTTTATCACTTAATTCTATTTAGTTTATTATTATTATTATTATTAGTCTTAAAAGTCTGAGAAATATTGCTTTGAAAACTAGTTTAATTTTATGCATTATTTTATTTCAATTAACAAAAATACTTTTGGTTTTAACTTAATAGAACTGTTAAAAAAACTAGACATAATAAAATTTGAAGTTTTACTAGTAAATAATGGTACAAAGTGCCAACTTTTCACTATTAAATCTATTCCCAAAATAAAATCTAAACCAATTTTTTTTTTTATTACTGCACACTGGAAATACCTTTTTTTTGTGATAATGTGATGTATTTACATCTGAACTCATTGAAAAAAAAAGTTTAAATCCAAACCCAATGATCCAGCAAACTATAAACGTGTATTGAGAAGCTAAATCATTTGTTATTCACACGTTAGAGATGCTAATGCAGGCATATATTACAGCTACAGGCGTTCTGTAACAAACTCAGTTGGCTTTATGAATTGGCAGCATAACCACAGACGCAGGAAGTGTATTCCCTTTAACCTTTGCTGAGACGAGAAGCATAAGATTTAATGAAAGTCTTCAGTGCAGCGCCGATCCGTAGAGCAAAATCAATTCAATATGTGCCCAAAGATCCACTCTTTGAACTATTACTGATTGCTTCTGTGTGTGTGTGGCCCTCCGCTCATTATTCACTCACACGGCTCCGCTCTTAAACCTAGAGAGAGACCTTGCTGTCTACATAGGGAGCGTCCAGCTGAAGTGAACAGTAGCTAGCAGGAATATTATCAAAACACTATGAACACTTCTCCAAACCTTAGCACAAAAACCTTATTTATACTCGTAAACAGTTTAGTTTCGTAGACATTTTTTGTCTTACTATTTGTCTCAGAATATTAAAACGTTCAAAAGTAACACGCTCTCATAATGCTTACAAAGTGATGAAACAGTTTCCTTAATGCTCGCTTAACCAGGGCAAAAAAGCTGTTTAATCATCTAAAAAAAATTAAATAAATGGACGTTCAGAGAACTTTCAGAAATAACATTTTGATATATCAAGTATTATTTATTTTCATTTTCATATGTATAGTTTAGTTATCATAGTACTTTAAGTTAAATGAAAGTTAAGTTAAATTAAATTATTTTTAAATATATTATTTCCAGATAACATAGATTTAGTTAATTATAATAACCTTGTATCCGAATGTTTATTTGTAAAATGTTATTAACCACAAAATTGGAGTAAATAATAGTATGAAGTGCCAACTTTCCACCATAAAATCAGTTCCCTGTGAATAAAATCTACATATCTTCTTCTTAAATATGATGTTTCATTCAGACACTTTAGTTGATACATTTTTTTTATGTGACGTCTTGTTTTAGAAAATTCACATAATATTCAACAAAATTCTAAAGTTCATTAAAATGTTTTCAAAACATAAAAAATGGACATTCAGACAAAATTGAGAAATACTTAATTTTTTGGCCATTTTCATATAGTTTTTAATTTTTTTAAAAAAATATATTTAGTTTAGTTATTGTAGTATTTAAATTTGAGTTTATTTAACTGAAATAAAATAAGTTCAGGTTTTACATACATTATTTTTAAATTATTTCAAATGTCATTTTCATGGTTTTAGTTTTAATGAACTATAATAACCCTATACCTGAATGTTTCTTTTTTATATTAAAATTATTTTTAAAACTAGCAATAAATAACAAACACAAAAACAGATGTCCTGTTTCATTCGAACATTTCAGTTGGACGTTCACATAACATTGTTTTAAATGTTACTTCTTGTTTCAGAACATTCAAAAGTAACATTCACAAAATGTTTGCATTATTCTAAAATGGAATGTTCCCTTAACATTCAAACAACCAAGAAAGAACGTTTTTTTTTTTTTTTTACAATATTTGAAGAAGTGAACATTTTAAAGAACATTCAGAAGTAACGTACCTGAGCTCTTTAAAACAACACAGTCTCAGTCCAACTCGTCACATTTTGACGCTTGGTCAAGACCCTTTTGCGTCGCTTTTTGAGGCTCAAGGTACCCCTTTTTAGTCACTGTTCGACATGAAGGGTCCTCAGTTGTTTTAAATAGGAAACCCTTGGCATCAATATGCTGACGCAATATTTTTTTTATTTTATCATCATAATTAAAAGATATATTGGGTAAGAACAATGGCATTATTGCATATATGTAGGGGTGTGATTTTTCAATGTAAACAGTCTTATATAGTTTTATATAAATGATATTATTTACATATTTATGAGCACGTAACCCAACCCTTGCCCCTAAACCTACCATCTGTCAATAAAACACAAGATAGAGCAGGCAGATACAACCACCGTCATCATTTATTTGAAATATTAATATTCCAAGTCTTGGAACGATTGATTTGTGAGAGGAATAGATGCTGTCTCTGTCTCCGTCTTCTGTATATTTCCTGTATTCAAATTTTTTCAAAATAATTTCAAAAAATGCCGCTACAAGAATCCTTACGTCAACGTTGGTTGTGAAGTGCCACTGGCTCTTGTGTATCTTGGGATCGATTGTGTCATGCTACGGGACGGGAGTATGTTTCCTGAATGAGATGTCAGTGTGTTAACGGAGCGGGAATATTTTTAGAGATTAAAACCTTGTTTTACTCTCTTCTTCGTGTAAAGACTTCGTATGGCTTCAGAAGACTTGGAATGTCACACGACTTCATCTGTAATGTATTTATCATGCTTGTTAATGAGCAGTTTGTGCAATAAATACCTGTGACTGCATTTACCTGTGTGTGTTTATATTGTTCAGAGGAGGGTAGGTTTGGGTAGGGGTGGGGTTTGGTGCTCCAATAAAAGTAAAAAATGATATCATAAATTTATATATGCAAGCAAACCATTACATTAAGCCAAACAACTACAAACAATGGAGGACCCTTCACTTCACCTTGAGCTTCAGAAAGCGATGCAAAAGGGTCTTGACCAAACGTCAAAATGTGAGGAGTTGGAGTGAGACTGTGTTGCTTTAAAATACTACCCATGCTGGTCAGGATTTGAGCAGGAAGTGTTACAGCAAACACTCTAAACTAATTACTCAGCCCGGCCCGTCCTGTGCTCTGATTGGCTGATGCAGTGTTTGTTTGAGAGTGTCTGACTGACAGCAGAGAAAGCACAGGGAACATGGATTCATACCGCGGTAATAATAACCTCATATCAGCACCAATTACTGTGACAGCTCAGATACACACACCTACACAAAATCATTACCCATAATGCTCTCAATCCTGCTTTCTAGTACCTCAAACACACAACTGCTCATCATATGCTAATGATCATTGTTCCTTAGTTATGAATATTCATAACATTCATAATCTTCAACGTTAACATTTAAATGAGATTAATGAAGTAAATTCTATTTGTAATTTTATAGTAATAAAATGCTATCTAAATCACACTAGTACTATTTAATATTAATAGTTTAAAACACAACAAAATAATACACCCAGTGGTCTATAGATGCAAACCATGATGGAAAAATACTGATTATAATTATTTTTTTCATTATAATGTAAATAAATGCACAATTTTGTACATATTTTTTGACTATATATTTTGAATTTATATAATAATAATAAAATAATTATACAAATATTTATATAAAGTAAAAACATAAATACTTGAGGGAATATATATATATATATACACACACATAATGAAATATCAAATACTTGAGAAAATACATCAATATGTATAATATAATATATTATAATTTATAAAAAATTATATATATATATATATGTTAAAAAACAATGAAGGAACATTGCTTTATTATTTATTCAACTATATATTGTTATGCAATGAATAAAACAAATGTCATATAACGTGACGATATGAATACTTGACTATAATGTTAACATATAATGGGCTTGGTAGTGTATATATAATATTATAATTATGTACATATATATATTTGAATTACATTTTTTTTACATTATTAGTACTAAGGTATTCATTAAAAATTTAATAATCAACAACACAGTTGAATTAATTTTTTTTTTTAAATGAATAAGTTTAATATGGATAGATTCTGTGTTGATTATCAACATTTTTATTAATTGTAATCAGCATGCTAATATAGTTTTATTGAACCTGGAGCATTAATAAAACGAGGTCTAAAATCAGCAGCAGAAGCCAGTGAAGAAGAGAAAAACATTAAGCACAGCCACAGCGAGACCCTCAGACACCCTCAGTACTGTATTTATGTGCTGAACATACTGTGATTGTTCATGCTTGACTCCATTTGAACTGGCTGAGACCGTGTGTGTGTGTGTGTGTGTTGGGAACGGGCCCACACACTCTCTCACTCCTCTACTTCATTTGACATGTCTTTCATAGCAGCCAAAGTCACTTATCCATGAAAGTCACAGCGGCTCGCTGCCCGCCGTATTCACAATCTCCCGCTGCCAGACAGACAGAGCCCAGAATCCAGGAATCCCCGAAATCTCTGGTCCAGCTCTGCCGGGATCCCAGAATCTAAAACTCACATGAAAACAGATATGTGCACAACAAGAATAAAAGCAAAAACATGCAGAATTCAGCCAGGAAATGAACACACGTGTGTCTAATTACAGTAATTTATAGTAATTCCAGATTTGATTACCATGTATGAACTGATAATAAGTACGAACAACATTAAAATAAAAATTATTAATAATTTAGTGTTATATAAAAAAAGTATATTGTATTGTAAATATATGAATTTTTCAATTATTACTAAAACAGTTATATGGAAATTATTAAAATTACAAAATATTATATAATTTATATTATTAGCTTAAATATTAATTGAATTGAAAATAAATTATAATGTATAATGAAATAATTACAACAATTTAGAATTCTTTCAATAATATTCATAAAATTATTAATTTTGAAGTATGTATAAAATATATTACATTTAATACACATATATTATTAAATTATTTTGAATTATTACTAAAATCATGGATATACAAATGAAATTTACATTTAAAATTTTATTAAAAAATGTACTATTAATTTTTTTTATTACTATAATTATTCATTATTAAAATATTAATATACAAATTAAAAACATTATTACTAAAATATCCATATAAAAATATTTACTATACAAAAAAAAATCATATAAAAATATGAATTTTAAATTATATAAAACATTCGTAAAGGATTTCATCAGTTTTCAACATTTGTGTATATGATATCATTTACGTGGCATGACATTTTTCTGACGTTTGACATCAAATGCATCTTATGTGATGTCATCTGACAAGAAATGTTATTTCAGAGATGAAGCATTTTTCTGAAGGGTTATGAAAATCTTTTTTGTTTTAATAAGGTGCACTGATGCATCATTAAGAGCAGGAAGATGAATGGAAGTAAACAGAGGAGTTTGTGTGGATCAGAGGTGAGACAGACAGAAATAGGATGAGAGGAATTAAAGGCCAGCAGGAGTCATGCTGCCCCATTTCCTGATGAAAAACATCCTCCAGAAGCTCAGGCTCACAGCGTCTGCAAATAAACACTCAAAACAAGAAACAATCTCACTTTAATGTAAGACATTCTGTCTGTTATACACATGCTCTGCAGTTTTGTTGTCTGCCGCTTTAAATCCTCAAGCTATTTAAAACCCTAGTGGATTCTGATTGGCTGTCAGTGTTTCTATCATTCATTAGCTGGAAAAACATCAATCTGCAAGTGATTCCGTGATAACGTGCTGTTATCATTATACTGTAAACTTCTCTCAGGTGGTCGCTAGGGAGTTGCTAAGGGGCTGATCAAACGTTCTGGTGGTTACTAGGGTGTTAATATGTGATTACACAGGTGGTTGCTGGGGAGTTGCTATGGGGTTGTTTGTATTTTCAGGTGGTTGCTAGGGAGTTGCTATGAGGCCATTATTTGTTCAGATTTATCAGGGAGTTGCTATTTGGTTGCATGGGCTTTCAGGTGGTTGCTAGGGAGTTGCTATGTGATACATTAGGTGTTTGGGTGGTTTCTATAGTGTTTATATGTTTTTTTAGGGAATTGCTATTGAGTTGCTATGGCATTGTTTAGGTGTCCAGGTGGTTGCTACGGTGTTGATATACACTTACTCAGGGGATTGATAGTGAGTTGCTATGTGGACGTTTAGGTGTCTAGGTGGTTAGGTTGTTATGCTAGGTGGTTGCTATAGTGTTTATATACGCTTGTTTATGTATTCAGGTGGTTGCTAAGGTGTTGATATATGGTTACTCAGGTGGTTGCTAGGGAGTTGCTATGTGGTTGTTTAGGTGTACAGATAGTTGCTAGGGAGTTGCTACGGGATTGTTTAGGTCTCCAGGTGGTTGTTAAGGAGTTGCTACAGGATTGTTTAGGTGTATACCCGTTGCTAGGGAGTTGTTATGTGGTTGTTGAAGTGTTCAGGTCATTGCTATGGTGTTGATATGTGGTTCTTTAGGTATTCAGGCAATTGCTAAGATATTGATATATTGTTACTCAGGTGTTTGCTAGGGAGTTGCTATGTGGTTTTTTAGGTATCTAGGTGGTTTGGTTACTCATGTGGTTGCTAAGGAGTTGCTGTGTGGTTGTTAAGTTGATGTTACTGGTTTTTCAGGACAAAGAAAAGTTGTTTGGGTGTTCAGCTGGTTGCTAGGGAGTTGCTATGTGGTGTAACACAAAGCTTAGATGTTGTGATTGGTTGCTAGAGTGTTCCAAATGGTTGCTAGGGTGTTGCTATGGATTTTAAGCATTGCAGGTGGTCAGCGCTGGTTTGACAGGGATCTTGCAGCACTCCCATTCCCTGATGGAGAAAACATGCTTACTAAAACAGAAGCAGAGAAAAGAGTCTGTTCACTAGACAGAAAGTTAGAAAAAAAGAGAGGACTATACATCAGCACACTGGAGCAGACAGAAATATACACACCTCACGTACACACTTCACATCACAACAGCCTGAGGGGAACAGTATATGTAGTCAGCGATTCCAGAGTTTGGCCGCACAGAGAAAAAGAAAGTCAAAATATTGTCAGTGCCCTGGCATGACCTCATGAATAAACTATTTCCTCTTTGTAGAATTCTATTTTGTGCTTGGTACAGGCTTTTCTGTTGTTTGAGACACCTGTTTCAAAAACAGCACATTCAGCGGTTTGTAAGGCATAATTTCACCTCTCAGCCCAGACTGAAGCGTGTGACCCGATGGTGTGTGTGGAATAGCACAGAGCTGTTGTCTGCTACTCAGCTACTCAATATCTGATAAATTCTGCTCTTTGGAATCACTGGAACTGATGCGGAATACAAATGAGCCGCTCGTGAATCCAAACAAATGCTGTAAAGAGCTAATGGTTCAGCGATAGCGCTAGGTAGATAGATAGACAGATAGATAGATAGATGGATGGATGGATGGAAGAATGGGTGGGTGATAACTAGATAGATCATGTCATTCAGAACAGATGAGTAAGTGAGAGGACTCAGATGCTCAGGTTTTCCAGCTGTTCCACAACAGTGTGTGAAACGCAGGGAAACTGCCTGGATGTGTTTGTGGAAAACGAGGATCTGGAATCTCTGGAGCTGAATGATGTCTTTGTTCAAGCTCTGCGTGTATCACACACACTCTCACAAGCACGAGTAAATAAAACCAGACACCTCTGTCTGTGACGAGCTGTGATTGGAGAATCAGACTCAGGTTAGGATGGAAACCTGCTGCTAGACGTGATCTCAGGACGCTTAATCAAAACCCAAACACATTAGCACAAGCGTTTAACCGCTGTTAAGGATCCCGAGGTCGAGTGATCTGGAATCAGCTGGAGCGAGACGCTCAGAATAACGAGTGAAATGCCAAACTGGCCCAGGATCTGAGCGCTGAGGGCAAATACAAACACACGCTCACATCTTCCCATGAGCCCACAGCTGGCAGCGAGTGAACAGATGCTGGTGTAATTATAGCGTGTAATGACACCCGGCAAACACACACACACACACACAGTTGCATTTCGGATGCTTAGCAGATGCTGTAACGCTGAGCGGAGTGTGTAGGCCGGGACTGTTTAACGCTGGAATAAACATCATCAGGGTGAAAGAGAGGAAACGAGAGGAGGAGTGGGCCAGAGAATGAGGTAGATGAGAGACAGATACACACACACTGAAAATCCCAACTTAAAGAGACAATTCGCCCAAAAAGAAAACTACCCCATTAACTCACCCAAGTTGTTTCAGACAGTGAATTTCTTACAGTTTTACCATCAGCAAACTAATAAAAAATCGTATTTGATTTTATTTAAATAATCATACTTTCAAAATGCATTTATTTATATTGATAAAAATCTGCATTAATGTTAAAAAAGGTCATTTTTATCAGGAGTTTGGACTCTCATTCTGACGGCACCCATTCACTTCCATTGATGAGCAAGTCAAATTCTGATGAAGAAGCAAACTCATCTACATCTTTGGTGGCCTAAAGGTGAAAAGATTTCAGCAAATTTTTGACTCCTTCAATAACTTCTTGATCTTTAAAAAAAAAAAAAAGCTAACCGTTTTTCGTGAAAAACAACCTTGGATGAATGTTTGTGTCATTCCTGATGCTCGTGCTGGTCTGATCAGGCTGGCTTCAACTGCTCTTTCAAATGTCAACACAGGGTCTGCTTTATGAAGGATGCACAAATGAAATGATGCTAAAAGAGAAGATCCCAGAAATAAAGCTGTCATCTCAATCTCCTGCAAGCACAAATATAAAAACAGCTGGTGTAATTCAGACAAAGTGAATTAATATTGACCAGAATTGATCCCTGTCTGATAGAAATAAAACATGTAACATGATAACAGAGCAGATAGTGCTGATCCAGAGGCGCTGGACGGGAATCAATGGCTGCTGGACACAGACACAACACGCATGAATACTGCATTTGATTCAACAATCGAGCGTTTATGATCCAGCAGACAGCTTCAAATCTGTTCAGTGTGCTTGAAAACAGCAGCCATGTTACCATACACAGTCATGATGCAAGCGGAAAATAAAACAAAATAAAAATATATAGAGTATTTGTATATATGTTAGTGCTAATATAGCTCAAAATAAATGTTTATATATATATATATATATACAGACAGTATATAAGACAAAAGCAAAAACATATGAATAAATTGCAAATTGTAAAAATAAAAAAATGAAAAGTACAAATATAAAACTAAAAGATTAAAAAACACAATAAATACTACAAAAGTATATAAATGAAAAATTTAAACTGCAAAAATAAAAACTGATGATTACAAATCATCAAATCATCATCCATAAATATAATAGTGTATAAGTATTACTAAAATAACCTAGGAAGCTGATCTGTCAGGATCACTATTCATTTCTTTATAAGTACAATGTTTTAAAGGAAGGGAAAAAAACTACAAAATGCACCTTTTTATCAGTCAACATGAAGTCAAATAAAAACAAAAACATACATAACATTTGATCAAAATAATGTATTCATTTGCTCCGCCATCCAGTCGATTTCTCACGAACACAGTTAAACATAAAACACAGCAGATTATGGACATAAAATGTGTTTTGAACGCAGTCTGCAGTAGATTTTAAGGTTAAAACTGCATATGTTCAGCAGAAACACATCAGTATTGTAATGGCGTGTTCATATTTCAGCTGAATTCCCTCATACTTCACAGATAACCTTGGACACAGAACATGAATATGGAGAGAAAGTCTCATGAATAAATAATCACGAGCGCCGCAGAACAGCTGGAGCACAAGGAGAGAAGAGAAGAGCTGTGTGATTGGGGTTTTGTGTAGATGGACGTTTTCTCAGAAGGTGTGTCTGAGATCATCTTAAGATGAGGATTTACAGTCTGTCCAAACCCATGAAAGTCAGTTGTTATTGATGATGAATCATGAATACATGATGAGTGATAAACAGGATAAACTTATAGAAAGGGTCAATTCTAATAAAAACAGTCAATATTAAACATCATTTGCGACTGATTTTACTTCCGTAATTGTATTTTCTAGTGAAACTGGATATTTAACAAGAATATGTCATTTAATTTGTGGGAACTTTCAAGGAAAGTGTTTAGTGTACATTTAAATGGATGATTATGCAAGCAATTTTAATAATAAATAATACATTTAAAATACATAATAAAATAAAATACAAAAAAAGAAGTATAAAATCAATTTAAATAAAAAATAATTATATAAAATATAATAAATAAACCCCTGCAACCCTACCAAGGGCCAGCAATTTGGAAAATGGATGGATGGATGAATAAATACATTTTATTTAAATAAAATACTAAAATAAATACTGTTCTGATGGATTATTCACAATAAGACTACAGTAATAAGAAATAGTAAAGTAAAATAAAAATAAAAAAATGGATGCATTAATAAAAAAGAAAATATGGATAGATAAGAAAATTAAATTTAAAAAGTGGATGAATAAAAAAAAATTAAAATTAAAAATAATAAAATGGATGGAAAAAATGAAATAAACATTTCAATACAAAATGGATAATAAAAATAAAACCTGTAACCCTAGGGTTAGCACTTTGGAAAATGAATTAATGCATTAAAAAAAGATTAAAATAAAATAGTAATAAATCTGATCAATCATTCAAAATAAGACTAAGATTATGTATTTGAGCATTTACTTTGCCAGTACATATTGTTATTTTGACTGTGAACTCTTCTGAGTCAGTGGTTCATGCTGACCCTATAAGATGACTTTCTGCTTCCGTTGAAGTCTGTCAGGTGTTTTAAGTTGAAAGCCTGGGTGAGTGTTGCATCATGTTAGCGTCAGCTAAACCTGCTGAACTGTAACAGCCATCTCGTTTTCCTCATGTTTCTGTGGATCCAAGCGAGAGCGAGCGAGCAGAGTATCATGTTCACGCTGCAGCCTTGTTCATTTTCCCAGAGGCCTTTCCTCAGGTGACCTTGAGCATCGCTCCTGCGGCCCCAGAGCTCAGGGACAGACACACAGCAGAGCGCTGAAGAACAAGTGATAACACTGACTGGGACTCACAGTGTCTGGACAACAATCACAAATTCTAGCTTACGTTTCAATCCACAAATGAATGATGGATTTACTGCAGTACCGCTTAATGAATGCATTATTATTAAGTTAATGAGAGGCAGCTGATTTTCACTTTTCTGATGCGATATGTGACGAAAAAGGAAGGAAAGAGAGTTTGGCAAAAGATGGATTCAAACCCCAGTCAATCACATGTGCTTCACCCAACTAGGCCACTGGAGATGCTGATCACTGAACCTGAACCTGACACAAGTGTTTTGTTCTGCAATTTTATTTCTAGAGTTTTTTTTCTTAAATTTAATGACTTTAATCTTTTTTCTCGTAATTTAATGAGTTTATTCTCAATATTTTATTTTGACTGTTTTCTCAAAATATGAGTTTTTCCGCGTAATTTAATGACTTTAATCTCGAAATGGTTTTATTTTTTTTATTACTGCTTGGCCCTAATCATTTTCCGTACAGAATTAATAATAAAAGAGGTAATTGTGACTTTTTATCTCAAAATTCTAACAGGCAATTCTACGTTTTTTTTTTGACATGGAATTAAAAAATAAGGTAACTGTGACTTTTTATCTCACTATTCTGACTTTTTTCTCATAATTCCAAACTTTCTTATCAGAATTGCACATTTATATTTTAATATTTCACAACTTTTCTTTTACCTAATTATTCTGAGTTTAATTTTTTTTTGTTTTAGCCATATAATTAAAAAAAAAAATCTGACTTCTTTCTCACAATTCTAAGAAAAAAAAGACCTAATTGTGAGATAAAACTCACAACTGCAAGAAAAAAAAAGTCAGAATTGTGAGATTTCAAGTTTTTGCCATCCTGTGGCTTCAATAAAATACCCCACAAACACTTTAAAAAGACATAATATAGTCCTCTGCAAATGTTGTATTCCATTTTCTTCTATTCTGTGTTTTCTACTGATGCAGATCTCTGTGAGATTTTCTTGCGACGATGTTGTTTCAGTAATTGTTTATATTTGCTGCAGGAATCCTGGCAGGACTGCGTGGAGCTCGAGGGATCGAGGGAAATGGAAGTTTGGCATAATAAAAGTGTTTTTTCCACAACACGCCTCATAAGGCTCATTAAAGTCGGCCGTGTTTCCCCAGAACAGTAAAAACACTTCCAGCCCTCGAGCCAACACCAGCACATCAACACACATGCTACTCCGAGAATAAAACTAATATTACTGCACGGTTAACTGTAAATCTACTTCTGATATACACAGTGGGTACGTAAAGTATTCAGACCCCCTTAAATTTTTCACTCTTTGTTATATTGCAGCCATTTGCTAAAATCATTTAAGTTCATTTT
>JAUMHE010000041.1:0-26547 GCA_032359235.1 Enteromius mattozi | reverse complement strand
TACACACACGTACATATGTATGTGCGTGTGTGTGTTTGTTTGTTTCTATATATATATATATATATATATAAAAAATATATTACATGTCTAACTTGTAGAAGTTTCATTTAACTTGTTAATTTGTGAAATGTTACTTTTTATTATGAAAACGTTTAATAAATGATGTTTTTGGATATTTAAAAAAAAATCAATGCAGAAAAAATATATAAAGTAAATAAATAGCAAGTAGCATAAATAACAGAATAAATTTAAGTTGCAAAAATGACTTGTTCGAAATGTGTACAATCATGTTTTGTTTCTTCTCAAATTATGGAATTTATGTACATTATTACATTTATCTTTATACATATTAACATTTGTCTTTTTGGACTTTAAACTAAGTTACATACAGATCAAAACTTCATAGTACAGTGTCTCAAAGGATGAATTGGATTCCTCTACAACTATAAAATCCTTGAATTGGATATGAATATCTCTTCTTCTCTGTCTGTAACTAGCTCCAGCACATAGTGAGCGAGGAGATCTGTGTTCAGGTCACTGAACTGTACCTGAGTGAGAGCAGCCACTCGGCCACAGGTGGATCTCTGCTCACACAGAGCAGCAGGGCTCCGGCGGAGACGTCTTACCAGCGCAAAGCCGAGCAGCTCATGTCCGACGAGAACTGCTTTAAGGTAGAGCTCCGAGCCACTGAGTGCTAGAGAAGGCCACACGCTGAGTCTCAGGGTATTAAGAGTCTGTGATCTCTCTTTCTCTCGCTCTAGCTGATGTTCATGAAGAACCGAGGGAACGTTCAGCTCACTGTGGAGCTCCTGGACACAGAGGAGGAGAGCTCAGAGGGCCCAATGGAGAACGAGGTGAGCTTCACAGATCAAACATGGATGCCAGCATACACACTTCTGTCATTTTGGACCACACTGAAATGTTAAATAGTTATTTAGTAGACACTTTTATCCAAAGTGACTTAAAATGAGGACAGTGGAAGCTATCAAAATCAGCAAAAGAGCAATTATATGCATTTAAAAAAACAATAGAATAATTGAAAACTTAATTAATTTAAGTTAATTTAATAAATAAAAATAAGTAAATATATGGAAAAGGTAAAAGTTTTTATTTAAAATAAAAAATTAATAATATTATTACATAATATTTGTATTATTATAATAATAATAATAATATTGAATAAAGTGTAGTTAAATCCATATCTGCTGTTATTCTTCAGTTCCAGGGTTATTATAGTTACTAAAGTAAACTAAAACCAAGAAAATAAGAAGAAGAAGAAGAATTTGTTACTTGTAATAAATGTTAACTGGAGTAAAACTAGATAATAAAACTTCAACTTTTTAAAATTATAACTAGTTGCCAAAACATAATTCTCGTTTTCGCTTAGTTTAAGTTGTACTACACTAAACTAAAATAAAAAATGAATAATAATAAAACATTGTATGAAAAAAATAATAATATAAATGGTAGCATCTCACTTATTACGTATTGAAAATATAGTGTTCAGTGTTTAGTTTAAAGATGTGTATTCATAAAACATCTTTAAAATGTAATGAATTTTCTCTGTTCTCATGACCAGCGCTGGACGGACTACGTTATGCGGTATCTGTCAGCTGATTTCTCTTCTCCAGACCTGAGGGATCATCTGTCTCAAAAGCCTGTGTTTCTGCCAAGGTACCCTGACCCCTGAACTTCCCAGCCGTTGAATCTCAGCATTCAGACTGTTTTTGTGCCACAGAGAGGTAAACACTGTTGGTTTGCAGGAACCTGCGGCGGATCCGTAAGTGTCAGCGTGACCGTGAGTCTCAGGAGAAGGAGGTGAAGGACGGAGGCAGGAAGGAGAACACAGACAGCATGAAGATGGAGTGCATGTTCAAACTCAACTCCTATAAGATGGTGTACGTCTTTAAATCTGAAGACTACATGTACAGACGCACCGCTCTGCTGAGAGCCCACCAGGTGAGATCTCACACACACACCAACGTGACTGATTACTATCACAGTCATGTTTTTGATATTAGCCAGCACTGGAAGAATATGGAAGAACAATTTTTTGTTGTTTGTTTGTTTGTTCATTCGAGCACTTAAAAACAGAAAAATCAGTATCTGTTCATATCAATATCTAGTTAACATTTATGAGATGAGCCTTCTTTTTGTTTTCACGTCACTTTGAACTAGCACATCTGTATCTTACCTGTCCCATCCTCTTTTTACCACAATTTATAATGGTTGCATTTAGGTTACATCATTTTACAGTGTTTTTAAAAAACCTTACAAAAATCTAACATAAAAGTGTATTGTAAAAACATTGTTTAATAGTTAAACCTCTGATTTGTTTCCTTTCTGATTATTTGTTGGATTTTATTACATATTTATTATGGATTTTATTATATATTTTATGGTATGAAAAGGATAGCATATTAATAACAGTTATATTTCTATTATTCATATTTTATATGGTTACGTATTAATCAAATTAAATACAATACTGTCAATTTGTGCAGTGTTTGTCCTGTGTTTGTCACCAGTAGTATTCATATTTACATTAGTAGTATTAAAAGAATAAGATATTAAGATTTAATATTATTTGATGGTAATTTATATTTAAATATATACTTATTTTGCAGTTAGGTGTATTTAATATACTTAAACACATTCTCAGTTTATGTGCAATATAAATTTTTTTTCTTCACAGAATGTGCAATATTATTGTTTGTCGCTAATATATAAATATTTTCATTAATATTATTAATAAACAGTATATTAGCAGGATTTAATATTATTTTGTGTGTCAATTTGTGCAATATTTCTTCCTTTGTAGCTAATAGTATTAATATTCACAGTAATTTTATTCAAAAGGATAGAATATTGACAGGATTTAATCTTTAATAAACGTAATTAAATAATTCTTGTTTTGCAGTTATGTATTTAATATAAATACATTTTCAGTTTATGTGCAATATAATTTTTGTTGCTAATATAGATATTAATAGCATTATTTTATTATAATTATATGTAATGAATTTTCAATTTATGCGCAATAAAACCTTTTCTACTTTTAGTTAGCAATGTGAGTTTTTTTCTTTTTGGGGGGGGATCAGCAATATGAACAAATAGACGTCTATCTGAAGCTTTAAAGTTTTTGCCAAGCTACTTCCAGAATTTAAAACAAAAAAAGTTTCACCTTAGCAAATGTTTACATTTTAAAAATATTGTGGCTGCGAAAATTTGTACTTGATGCGAAAAGTCCTTACTTCTCCCCGCTCTGGTACTCTTTCCCTTTCTCTCTCTCAGTCTCACGAGCGAGTGAGCACACGTCTGCACCAGCGCTTTCACGCCTGGACTCAGCGCTGGGCGAAGGAGCACGTGACCAGAGACATGGCCGCCGAAACCAGCCGGTGGCTCATGGGAGAAGGGCGGGAGGGACTGTTGCCCTGCTCCACCAGATGTGACCCCGAGATCCTTCACTTCCAGCGCATTAATAAGTACAGAGTCCAATACGGCCCCGCCCACAAGAGCCCGTGACATCAGCGGAAAGGAGCGGAGCTCAGCCACGTCGTGAGATTTTTAACAGTGTTTTTGTTTTCCTCTTTTATAAGCTGTTCCTGCAGAAACGCAGGTCTCCCAGTGCCAAAAAAAAACACGGGGTTGAAGACCTGTCAGTCAAACCCAGCCCGGACCAATCAGCACAGCTCTTACCGTAAGACCAGCCCACCGATCCAACACACAGATCGGATTCCACGCATCTCTTGAACGCCAGTCGAGTGTGTTCGCTGTTTTTTGATAGTTAAAACTTCACAGGCAGCAGATCCGAGAAAAAGTGGCGGAAACGTCTGAATCAGACTTTTTGCGAAAACAAAAATCAAAAGCGTTTCGGGATAAGTGCACTTAAGTTTGACTTTGAGAGATTTATTCTGCCACATCGTTTCAGAGAACAAAGATCAGAAGTGCGAATTTAACATTGTAATATTAGAATGGGAAAAATTCAGTTTTTACTTAAAAAGAAAAAATATAGGCAAAAAAATGTAATGCGACAGCAATAAAAACCCAAGGCCTGTTTGAAGGCGTGATATGAATCAGAAAACACACTTCTATCTGCTCCATACACCAGCTTACAGTGAACATGACCTGTGAATCACACATACACACACTTAGTTCAACAGTTTTGTAAATACAGTGTAAATATCACCAGACCTTTTTTATGCCAGATGTGTGTTGTGTTTAGTGCTTCAGTGTGGCGTTTATGGAGAATAAAAAAGCGGGAACCACATGGAAAACTATGACAGGATGGTTTATTACAGTTTTTACCAAAGGGAGTCGATTATTAAGGTTGGGGTTTGTTTTCTTTCTCCTTTTGTGCGTTTCCTTTTGCTCTTCTATTTTGTCTTGTTTTTTTTATTAGTAAAAATGTTAATTTTGCAAAGTAGAAATGTATCCAGGTTCTTGTTTTTTGCAATGGAAGTTTTTATAAGAAAAAAAAGAAGCATTTTAATTTTTGAAGTTTGAATATGGATCTCGTTTCTGTACACTTTTATCACTGAGCATTTTGGATAGACCTTCAGCCGTGTCCTCACACGCAGACACAACTTTAATGAATGTAAAGGTCTTTATCGTTGTCAGAGGTTTCAGTCTTCACTCTGGATAGATTTCTGCTGGACAAATCTAAATATAAATATATATACACATTTTAAAAATGAGTCACAAAGCATGTCTTTTCTGTGGATCATTATAGACCCTTTATTTGCATATTATTTAAATTAATAAAAATTACATTTGTAGCATAAACATTTGCCTTGTTTTTGAATTATTTATGTATAAATGCTGTATTTGCTGAAATGCACTGAGTGCATAATGTTTTGTTGGTGATCAGGGTGTAGTTGTCATCTGTGGCCACCAGGAGGCAATGGTCCTCTTAGATTTGATGCTCTGGTTTCAGAGTCTCTACAGAGGAGATTATATACAGGTGCTGGCCAATTGATTTATTTCAATAATTCCATTGAAGAAGTGAAAGTTGTATAATGTATACATTCATTCCACACAGACTGATATATTTCAAGTGTTTGTTTCTTTTAATTTTGATAATTATAACTGACAACAAATGAAAACCCCAAATTAAGTATCTCAGAAAACTAGAATATTGTGAAAAGGTTCAGTAAATATCAATTGATTGCGTTTTGTTTACATAACATATGTGTATACAATACATATTTATGTATTTATATGTATATTATTATTATTACACACACACACACACACACAGGTAGTATATATTTTGAAAATTTTATGTTTTCCATGCATATGTTTATATACATATAATTGTAATTATATATAGATATTTAAATGTTTATTAAGATGTAACGCATCTTAAATATATACATGTGTGTGTGTGTATTTATATATACATACTAAATATACACAGTATGTACACATTATGTAAATAAAAATGTTTGTTTTTATTTACATTACAACTTTACAAATAAAATTATCCATTTGACTGATATTAGGTCAGATATGGATTTTTTATGGAAACAAGTTGTGGTACACAGGTGTATTCTAGGCATACATACTGCAAATATTCAAAAAAGCTCTCTCTTTCTTTTCAGTTAAGACTTTTACACTATCTATTGTCTGCAGTGCTTGAAGAAAGCTGTCTGTCGGTAGTTTCATTGATCCAGCCGATATCAGAAGTCATATCAATAAGATAATGATTTTACAGTGTTTACATAAAGACGTTTTGCGAGGTAAAATGAATCAGGAGATAAGCAGGCAGACAGCAAAACACTCATCTTTGGAAGCGAAAGGTGCAAAATAATTCATGCGGTCTGACTGTTTTCTCGGCGGACCCTGTCTGACGCCGCAGGACTGGAGTGATTCGTGAGTGTGTGTTAGTGACTAGACAGAATTGTTTTGGACAGGTGAAGGATGGTGCTTTTTCTTCAGCCCAGTCAGAGTGACCCAGATTGTTGTGTGTGTCTGTAACGGGTGCTCGGCCTGACAGGTGCTGCGTGTCTCCTGCAGAGAGCTAACGAGAGAGAGAGAGGGACCGCGCTGACTGGTGTGTGTGGGAGAGAGAGACAGACGGATGCCGAGGGAACCTTCATTAGTCTGATCTGGCATCTCTATAAGCTGATATAACTGTCAAATAAACTCTAGTCATGCAGAGCCAACTTATCGTCATAAAGTCTGGTCTGCTTTGCTGGTTTTCTGGCATTAAAGTGATAGTTCACCCAAAAATAAAAACTATAGTTTACTCACCTTCATATCGTTTCAAGCCGATATGACTTTTAGTCTTGCATATATAACATAAAAGATGATGACTTTGATGTATATTCCAAGTGTTTTTGTCCATATAATAAAGTCAGTGGGTCATACTGAACACCACTGTTTTTTTTGTGTTTTGATGCCACAGACTCTTTCCTCATATGTTGTTGTTTGTGTTTAGATGTATCCATGGTGATTATTATTTAAAATGCACTTTTAGGTTGTTTTAGCTGTATAGGCTAGGTATAGACCCGCCCCTCCCAAAATTGCAGATTCCGTGTTATGATTGGTCAGATCGCCTGTCAGTTAAACTCCCAGAGCAATGTTTTTAAAGTCCACTCCTAGTTTAGCTACTTATTCAATATTCTGGTTCTCTCAGAAGTACGTCACAATACAGAAGACTTCCGGTTCTGTAAGTTGTATAAGACTTTAAGAGTTCACTAAAACTATTAATTGGAAAGAAATAAAAAATAAACAAAATAAAATTAAAAAAAAAACTAAAATACATGGCTGTGTAATATTTAGGAACAAAAGCACATAGCAAAACTACAAAAAAATAAAAAATAAAATAAAAGCTAATTTAAACTATAATAGCATATAAATAATTCCAAAATTGGATAAAAAAAATAATTGGATTAAAATTAAGCACCTTAAAATTATTTTTAACCATCTTGCAACTTTTGTATTGCACGATTTGCATCTTTTTATATTAATAGGCCTGTTAATATTATTATTTTTAAAAAGTTAATAAGGAATTGTTGATAATGTAAGTAAAAAAATATGCTACAGGGAAAAATTGATGACTCATAGGTGGTTCATTACACTTTTTTGTTAATAGGCCTGTGTTTCTTTCATGTGGTGTAGTTACAGTCTCTATCAGCAGGGGCGACTACTAACCAGTTGAACCACGAGCCAATTCTGAACGTGCACACGCTATTTAGGATGCATAATATGCAAATCTGGATGCCGAGAAATCCATTCTGCATAGCTGGAGCATCAAACGCCAAATGAACGCGTAAAATCTTCTCATTAACTCCCTTAGATTCACTTCAAACAACAGATGAGCTCTAATTGTTTCAGTTCACAGCGGCTCTGGCCTCGTTTTAGCCCCTGCGGGCCCCTCGGAAGATCTGGCGGGCTGCAGGGAACCCCTATCTGAGCTCATAGAGCGCACTGTGTTTCTCAAAGCCCCCTTCTCCTGACCGTTCCCAACAACAAGCTCTTTCAGCACAGAGAGGAGCGTCGGAACCAAAGCCCTCATCAAATTAACATAATGGCGCACACTTGCTCGGTGGCCCGGGCTTTCTGAGTGTGTTTATTGTGGACAAACGCATTCTTCTGCGGTGTAGCGGGTCAGAAATCAGGGTTTTGTGAGGAAGACCTGGCAACCGCCAGATTGGGAGGTTGTGGTGTTGGGTTTTGTGAAACGGCGCGTTGAAAGAGCAGCTTTTTGCTCCTGGCAGCCCGGTGGCAGGAAGACTAATCGTTCTGCGGCGTTTGATGTTTTGTTGTTCGTGTCTTGGGGTTTGTTTGTTGGTGACAGTGATTCAGAACTTCTAGCTGAGCCAAAGCAAAGGCAAAAGCGCGCAGAAAGCCTGCAACAATAGAGTCACGACTTCCTGAGACCGTTTATATTAAAAGCGGGAATTGAGCTGAATGTTCACGGTTTTTTATTGGCTGAGCAGGTGTGTTGCCAGAACAAAAGTCTCTCGAAAGTTAATGTTTTAACAGAGGATACAAAAAAATTATAAATGAACTGCGTTCGGGATCGTTTAGGCAAAATATATATATATTTTAATTACATTTTTTTTATTAATTCTATTATTTAAATTTGTTTCTTACATTTTGGTTATTTTTGCATAAATTATTGCAGATATCTCCACCCCTAAACAGCATGTAAAAAAAAAAAAAAGTTGGTTGTCTATAAGATGTTTTCATCCACCTAGCCTATTTTTATGCACAATTTTTTGGGATATATCATAAAAAATGCTGGCAAGATGTGCATGAATTCTAAATTTTCGGCTGTCCCAGATGAAAGATTGGTACAACGTGGCCATTTCTGTAATTGTGGCTCCTAAACATCTGAAATGCTACTTTTGTGATTCTTAAATGATTGAGCAAAGTCTCCTCAAAGTGCTTCATTATTATTAACTCACAGAACTGTGTTCCCAAACAGCAGACTCCAAAAATAAGATAAAATGACCAGCCCGAGCTCTCGGCTAATTCTTACAAATTCGTACAATCTCACTCATACAAATTCATACGTTTCTTGCTAAATCGTACGTATTTTATGAGTTGCTAATTTGTATGAATGACCTACACCTAACCCCGCCCCTAAACCTACCCATCACAGGGGTTTAGACAAATCATACAAAATTGTACGAGTGAGGTTGTACGAATTCATATGAATAAGCCACCTCGTAAAATATGTACGAATTGGTCGAGAGACTGCTTTGACGTGACCTAATTTTTTGTCTGCACTCTGAAGCTCGTAATTTATTGTATTCAGAAAGTATTACATACAGTGCCTTCGCCTACTGCAGCAAATGTATTTTTTCTATTTAATCAGTAAGTGACTATTTTGTTCTCTTCAACGCACTGGATGGAAACGGTGCTTTGTTTGCAAATGTTTTATGAGATATTCCAAGTTTGGATGGAAACATATCAGTCAGGTGGACTCTTTCTGTTTTATAAGTGGACAGTTCTTTGCCAGAATAAGCAGCAGTGAAGGCCAGGTTTTTTGTTAAAATCTGACCACATGAAATTGCACACTCTATAAACTGTCACTGGTAGTTTAGTCTGTGGGTTTCTCTTTATATGAGGGCCACACACACACACACAACCTCTCTCTCTCTCTCTGAAACTCTGAGCATGCTCTGACTCTGGTTTGTATTGTCATCCCAGTTTGTGAGAGCGAGACGAGAGAGGAAGACGAGGAGTTTCTCAGCACAGTGATGTATTACTTCATCCATCAACTTTGATCTCACTGCAGCCACAGGCCAAAACATCCCCACTCTCCCACACACTCCTCAACAAACCAAACCAAACTTATGTTCATTGAACATAAGATGTAGTGTTGTTGTTCTGCATCGCCCGCTCTCGGTGTAGCTGGGGTTTGGCATCCCTTTGTCTGGATTTAAGGTTTAAAACTGCCTCTTTGTCTGTGCATGTGGTTTTCCGGTCTGTTTAGGGAAATTCACATAATAGCTCCCTCTGAGCATGACACCCGCTAAATCTGATCACTCATTTCAGTCTCACGTCCCTTAAAGGGTGGAAGCGTCTGCTGCTTATCTGCGTCTGCCAGCCGCCCGAGTCTGACTGCGGGCCAGAGTCTGTGTCTAATGACAGAATAACTGTCTCTCTGCAGAAGACTCATTAGTTCAGCAATGAACCAGCTTCTGTTCTTTACCACATTACAGTCTTGAGTTGATATTAACATTCTTTGATTGGCTCATGAGATAAGTATTTTGATTTCTATCTTCTTTAAAGCACCGGTACATAATGGTTTTCTGAAGAATAATAAGATTCTTCTATCAAATCAGACCTTTCTGAATCCTTTAAATAGCTTTCCGAAAATATGACAGAGAGAGAAGCACTGATGTTCGCTTCCATTTTTATTACTGTTTTTTGTTTGCAATACACATATGTGTGTCAGAAACGGACAAAGAGAGAGAGAAACAAACAATGACAAGAAACGATATCCCACAATGCACTGCACGGATGCATGTTCACGGCCTGACATGCAATGAAGGGTTCTGGTTTTTCTAGACAGAAGGTTTCTCGGGATGCAGGGCTGTTTGGTTGCATTAGTTTTCACGATCGCTGTCTCCACCTCATTCTCGCATGTAAATCCTCGTGCAAACCACGTCGTCGGCCCCAAAGATCTGAGAATGAGAACAAAGACATTTTCTTAGAGCTTTTGCAGAGATGATCAGTTAACCCCTATTATACTGTGTTTATGAAATAAAGACAATCTGAGCCGTCCGTAATCCCTTTTGTGCTTTAGTTTGGACTAAACTAAACAAAGCACATTTATCTTATGGAAATGTGTCCTAGATTTGCAGGGAAGCGCCAAAGACAATCAGTGCTGCATTCTGGGATTGCTGAGCTTTGAATTCTCTTAGCAAACCGTGAGAAATGTCAAGCGGCCTGACTGTCAGATTTAAAGTGAGCGGTTTTAATTTGGGTCAGACCTGCATTTATTTTGGACAGTCGTTCACATTCCTGTGTTCAGCCTGAATAAGTGCCTGACATTCGCTCTCAGGGGTCGGCCGTCAGGAGCGCCTCTCCTGGAGCCCATTTCATTTTATTGTTGAGCTCTTATTTTATTGTTGAGCTTGGATCAAGGCCCACATATGGGTGTTTCTTCAGCTATTAGCACTTTCAGCCCTTTGGACCTTTAGATAATAAACTCTTTTCACACTCTCACGAGTTTATTGAACTTGTCTTCTGATAACGTCCAACAGTCGACATCCATCACAGCAGTCTTTTTTTTTCCCTCGGTGTCATGAACATTTCATTATGTATTGTGTTTGAAAGCATTATGTGGTGGAAAGATATTTTAAACATTTTTTGCAAAAAAATGCTATTTCACAGCAAGCATTTTGTGTATCCTAAACAGTAACTATTTCCTTTTATTAAATTAAAAGCATTTCATTAAGCATTATTGTAACATGTACTGTCACTTTTGTTCAATTTAAAGCATCCTTTAATCTATTTATTATTCATTTCTTGATTTATTTTGAACAGTGGTGCATGTTAATTAGTATTATACATATATAATAATTTTCTATAGTATAATATAATAATTTTAGGATGGGTTGTTCATATTTTATTATTGAGAATGCAAAACAAATCAATACATTTATAAATTTTTATATAAATTGTAATGCAGAGTACATTTGTCAAGGTCATTCATTCAACCCTGTTAGCAAAGCTATTGTAAGAAAATAGGTACATGAGTTTATTCCACCTTTTAAAATCAATCTTCCATTTAAATATATAACAAAATCACACATTTCTGGGTTTTGGAATGACATTTCCCAGATTTTGATATCAGGGCTGAAAATGAATAGAAAGTCGGTAAAGTTAAACTTTTTTTTAACCTCCTAAGCATCCACAATCCACATTTGAAAAAAGATGTTAATTTTACTATTTCGTATCCTTAGACGAAGGATACCCAGAGTGCAATGTCATGAGACAGAAGTGAGAAAAGCAGGCTACGAGCTGCTCTTTTCCTCTCAGATCGATTTGCTCCATTAAACATCTCACACCCACCTTCTCTCTCTCTCTCTCTGTCTTAATGTTAAGCTATATGGAAATAAATCCATAGGCTGTTTCCTGTCTGAAGTCATAAAATATGATCACAGTGATCTCTCATATGAACACTGCCATGTTCAGCCATAGAGGCTGTAAATTCAGCCCTTCGTGTCTGGAGAAGTGAACACCAGAAACAACCTTTCCTTTACTATCTAAAAAAAGTGGTTTGGTAAAGATTTAGTTGATATTCTTTACAACAAAGTTGATACTAAAGGAAGAAGAAGTCTTAGTGATGATATGGTGTGTGTTTGTGTCTCACCAGGATCAGTTCGTCTCCACGCAGCTCTCTACTCCAGTATGTAACGGGTCCGTCTTGATCTACCAGCGTCTGTTTGCAGTACATTTTATTCTCTGTCTCCCACATGGCCAAACTCTGCAGACCCAAATGTATTTGTTAGTATATATATACTAGATAATTAACTTACAAGATAACTAATAATTTGTGTTTCTCAACATTTCTTAAAATGACTTTTACTTTGGAATATGATAAGAGATTGCGTATATGAGTGTGTACAGAAAATATAACATTTTAAATCTGTAGAGTCTGTAAAATGACCTGATCTTCTCATCATTAGAATCCGATTCGGTTCATAAACTCAACTCATTGACATTTTCGGATTTGAAACTTTTAGATAGCTACCAGAATGAATCTTTCAGACTAAGTTTGTGAATCAGATGAACCAATTTATTATTTGACTCGAATGATTCATTCATGGATGTTTCACTTTATTATATTACATAGGGTGCCCAGGATGTTTATATGATTTGGGGACACCTGGGGATATCCTCAATTCAAAAAATATGTTAATTTAATTCTTCTTTAGAGAATTAAAGAATTTATAATATCAATATACCCTGTTAAAAAAAATCAAGATATTTGAGGTTTTACAAGGAAATACAATTTTACTACTACCAATTTATAAATAGAAATTGTTTCAAAGTAAACCCTAAAACATTTTTTTTCAGTGTAGTATATTGTATTTAATGCATGTTTTTAATAATACATATAAAATTATGTACCATACACACACACACACACACACACACACATTTATATATATATATATATATATATATACAGTACTGTGCAAAATCTTTAAAAGTAGGTTTTTTTCTTCATCTTGGAGACGTTGGCACAGTTCTTCTGGATTTAGTCTGTCTCAGTTTTTTCTGTTACTTCATGTCATTCCAGACAGACTGGATGATGATCAGATCAGATCTCAATTAATGACAAAAATAATGTTAGGAAATGTAAACTGATATTTCCAACTGACACGCCACCGCAAAAGATAGAAATAACCCACTTAAAACCATTTTTTGTTGGTGAAAATACTAGTGGCCGAAGAGTTTTGACCAGTACTGTATGTATGTATATATATATATATATATATATATATATATATGTGTGTATATGTATATGTATATTTATATGTGTGTGTGTTATATTTATGAATATCAAATCTGAAACAATAGAAATCAATGGCATGTCCTCGTGCCGATAGCTCAGTAAAGTTGCTCCTTTGGATTTGTGTGGAGGACCCAGATAAATGAACAGTGTCAGAGAACTGCAGCAAAACAGCATCCATTCATATCCCTCTCTGTGCCCGTCTCTTTCTCTCTCTGGCCTCAGGCACTGTCTTTAAACTAATTTATGCAGCTTGATCTAAAATCCCTTTAAAATGAGACAGTGTACAGCGTCCTGACACACTCATTCGTCTCGCTCAGACTAACAAAAAATCTGACACAGATACACACACACACACACATCTTAGTTTACAATATGAGCTCTGTGCATTAATCAGGACACAGAGTAAAACACAATAAAAAATCTCACTGCTGTTTACCCAACGTAAAACTTTAGTAATCTGACACTGAAAAAAACATTGACGTAGCATTAATGAGAATAGCATTGTTTATGCTGGTTGTGATAACTTTAAGATGCAGTGAGGATGATATTAATGTATCTGAAACTGGAAAAAGGCCATATTTTTTCACCCTCTTGCAATTTAATGTGTATTTAGCTCAACTGAACAGCATGGCGCTTGGGTTTGATTGCAATTCACATGATGATCAAATGTACTTTGAATGCACTGTAAGTGGCTTTGGATGCAAGCATCTGCCAAATGCATCATGTAAATGTACGTGCAGGCAACTAAATCATAAAACCCTTTTAGTAACGGGTACAATACAAAGCAAACATCCCATCATCCCTCTCTCTGTCTCAGTTTAATGTGCTTTATTGGCATGACAAATACCAAGACTGTACATTTGCATTGGCAAAGCATCTGCAGCTTAGACAAAGAGAGTCTGAATAATATAATAAAGTAAAAATGAAGAAAAACAAGCTAATAATAAAAACATAGAAGTTGAAATGAAAGAAAATAGCAGTAGTAAAGTCTATTCTCCTGAAAACCAAAAGCAGCAGGGTCGATTAACATAGCCACCCATCTTTTTTCTCGCGGCCTCATTTTCTCTCAGTCTCTCTCACTGATGGTCGTTTAGTCTCAGCCTTCTGCCCTGTGGCAGGTGAGGTCTGTCTCTATAGCAACCGGCCCTGAGAACGGCTGGATTACTTCCAGTCCCCTGCTTGCTAACGTCTCTGTCCCCCAACAACAACAGGGCAACTGAGGTAAATAAAGGGCTTAAATGTCTTATTTTATATAATAACGCTGCACCTGGTCTCATGGCATAAACGTACCTGGGTGGACCTTTAAGCGAGACACGAAATACGTACCAATAAGTACATATCACTGCAGTTTCCAAAATAAATTAACTCTAGAGGCAGTAAAACACCTTTTATTCCTTTACACACAAATTTACAGAGTTTTGATTAATAAAATGTAATTTTCGCACAATTACTTGAAGAATATCATGTTATGACTTCAAAACATTATTAATATACTGGGATATTTGAAAACTGATGCTATTAAGAGTTAGCTTTACACATATCCAGCTTCATATCTTTGTGTTTTCATAGACGGTAGGTTTGTTCGGTGGATCACGGAGTACAGAGATGTACTTGAGAGGTGAAGAGATCTGGTTTGAATCTTGTGTAACTATTGTTTTGACTAAACAATTCAAATCTGTGTAAAAGGAAGTTGAAATGACACGGTTGCATCAACAAATGCCTTTTTATATCAGTTTTGCATTTGTTAACACACTTTCAGTTAAATCCATAAACACTAAATATATATATTATGGTAAAAGTTTTGCAGCCAGTTGTTTTTTTTTACTGTAAATTTTACAGGATTTTTTTTTGCAGTGTATTTTTTGCACTGGCGCAAGCTGATAGTAAATCTGTCCCTTGAGGTTTGATTTAGTTCCTAATTTTATTCATTTGGTTCTTAACTACATCAGAAGTATTGAATGCAGTTAAATGGGAGCTTATTAATACTTATTGCTGAAAAAACATAAATTTTACAGAAAAATATGTGCATGTGATTGATTGTAGGGTATGAGACCATTTTCTAACTCTTATAACTGGGGCCATTAATATATAATTCATTCAAAAGCTTGCTGCTTCACACTTGTTGCCAACTCTCACTAAAAATGAATGGATTGTGGTCACTTTATAGCTAAGCATGAAGATTATAATTATGAAAGCTGTACATTACAGGTGCGCGACACACAGCTTTGTTGCTTGCAATGGGTGCGTTGTATCTTTGGCATGTTACTTCAAGCGTTTGCAGTGCAGATGGGGTGCGAGTCGGACCTGCAGGGATCTGATCTACTGCTCTCTGTAATAATGTGCCCAGCATGAGACAGCACTTTTACAAACACACACACACTTGTTTTTATGTCACGATGGAGACTTTATGTTGACTTCTATTGTTTGACATTTTACTAATTATGTTTTTTATATCCTAGCTTATTTTGTCAGATTATTACACTCTCAGTTTCCAAAAATGGGATGCCACTCGGCTCCCCAAAGAAGTTTCCATAGATTCTTCATGGAACCATTCATGTCAATACTAACATTTATTTTGTCATTTTCAAGGATTTATCCATGATGCTTCTGGGGGTGAAGCTGGCTTTTGAGGACATTTTCAGATATGTTGTTCCCAAAAGTATAGGTAGGTCAGAAAGGCACACATGTATAAATAAATACAGAACACACCCTTGATGATGTCTCCGTTCACAAAATGCTTGAGACAGATATCTACGTGACTCTAAGGGGGTTACTAGACTCCCAAATAATCCCCCTCCCACTGCTGTCTGTTCCAGAACAAAATGAGGTCAAATCTCTGTCTATACACCCGTCCGTGCGCCACGTCTCTGTCTGACTTACAACTAAGCCATCTCCATGAAAAAAGTTAAAGACTACATTTCTTGGGAATTCTGATTATTCCACATTGTTTGATTTAAGATGTCCTAAGTAAGTCCCAGAAATTTAAAAGATCGTAGCTGTTTTTCAATGAGTTGCCTACAAAGATATTTTCAGAGAATCATACGTGCACCCATAATGTCCAAAGATGTTATCCAAGTAGGCTGTGCACTTGATTTTGAGAGACACTCTCAAAGGGATAGTCCACCAAAAAAGAAAACTGTGTCATAAAATACTCACCTTTGTGTCGTTCCAAACCCGTAAGACCTTGGTTCATCTTTGCAACACAAATTAAGATATTTTTGATGAAATCTGAAGAACCTTTCACATCCATAGAACTTTTCCATTCCACAAAAGTTTCTTAATAGTGGACAAAAGTTCTTTAAACTCTTAAAAGAACTATTTGTGTAGTCTGAAGAACATCTTAATAACTGGAAGAACTATAAATACCTTTTGTGGAATGGAAAGGTTCCATGGAAGTTGAAAGTTCTTCTTTGGAACCATCAATGCCAATAAAGAAGACATTATAGATCGTCTTCCAACTAAAATAAAAGGATCTTTTACGAACAGTTCTTTGGAAAACCAAAAATGGTTCTTCTATGGCATCACCCCTTCTGAAACCTTTATTTTTAAGAGTGTAGTGCAACTAGCGACCCTCCTGCCCTTGTCTCTTTTTGGGTTTTCATGTGCAAAAACACCCCATAGTTGTTAAACCTCGCTCTCTGCTGAGCTTTGCAGTCTGAAACCTGGTTTAGGTTTCTCACAGTTTGATGACGCCATCATTTTGCTTGGTGAGATGTTAAGGTCAGTGAAATCAAATCTAAGGGTTTTATGGACGAGGTTCTAGATTGCGTTGTGCGGGATGGCTTTTGTTGAACGTGACTGGAAGGATCGCTAGATCTGCTCGGGTTACAGGGTGGAATTAGACAACAAAAAAACTGCACGTCTGCAAAACATGTGAAGAGCCGACGATATAGAGAGATTAAGATTCATCTGAAGGGACATTAGAGTAGATGCACAAACTCATGCTGAGGAAATTGATGCTCACATTAGTGGCTAATTCGTCCTGATGGATGCAAGGTGAACTAATGTAAATCTGCATAAACGTGTCTGCGGGAGTATCCTCTGAAATCAGAGTCCATGTCTGGGGAAATTAGTAGAAAAACAGCGGTTTTCATAAACAGCGGTTTGTTACAGGTGCCCGCTAAGCTCAAAATGTTTCTCGGAAGTGTGTTTCACACATTAAAAAGGGATTTCACTATAGGGGGAGGGGGGTTTGTCATATTTCCCAGTTTAAATACCTAAAAGTTAAACAAGAAAACCAGAATTCACACTGAAAAAAAATAGATTTTTGAAAAGTGTAAAAAACTGAGTTATCTGTTTTTGCAAATGAAATCTTTATATAGAATTATGAATATGGCTGAAGTTAAGGAAATCTACACGCACACACACACATATATAGCCTATAGATATATATAAGTAAAAAATGTTAATTGTTAATGTTGATGTTAATTTTTCTATGGAGATTTTAGATGTCATCTCTACTCTTCATCATCTCAGGTGGTTTTAAAGGGTCTTAACTGCTCTCTGTGAAGTTTAGCGTCTGGTTTGTGATATGACTCACCTTACATTTCCTGCCGTCCACTGTCTCCTCGTCAAACTCCTCTCCGATGCGGAAGTTGATTTCAGTGGTGCGTACCGAGGTGGAGGTCTTTATGTAGAACTGCTCTCCGTCCTGTCGGATCTCCACGTGCGGTTTGGCTGCAGCAGCGCCGGCCACTTTCCGGAGCATAGCATTCACACCTGGGTTACACAGTTTAACATTTATCAACCCAAAAGTAAAAAATAATGCATTTTATGATAACTGAATTAAATCTGTATTTGAATGCATTAGTCTTACAAGTGCAAAATGTGCTTTCCCATTGGTGAAGTACATACTTTTAGTGCATTGTGTGAAATATGCAAATTATGAAGTTGTAAGGAATAAGAAAAAGCGTTAACAAGAGGAAATACTGAGAAAACCTTCTGCTGCCCTGGACTGTTGTTTTAGCCTTGATTCTAATTTAACATAATTCCAGGCTTGCTGGTCTCTTGAATTATAAGGTCCTCAGAAGATTTTGTTTCAATTCTCTGCCATGCAAAACTCCACAAATGCCGGAGGATCCCTCAGGATGAATCTGAGGAATTCTGGGAGTGTTTGAAAAGTTTTTGCTCTGGTTTGAACCGTAGCACATGCAGAAAGACGTGAGCGGGTGAGCGAGTTCATCATTTCTCATTCTGGGTGTTCCTCACTTCATCCCGGTTTTCATCTAAGAGAAATGCAGCATTTGTGGTTTAAACCAGCAACATTTGGCAGAATTTGCCACATTGGCATCAGTTTGCAATTAAAACAAACTCTTATGCAGCTTCTTTGCATCATGCACGAACATAATTTCAGAAAATAGTGTAAAGCCAATTTTAAACCTGTCCGTTCAGAAAAACTCAAAATGAAATGAAATTTTAATATCTGCATTTGCTCTTATAGGGTTACATAAAGATCCTTTAAAAAAAAACAAAACGATTTGATATTTGTGACTACATTTTGGGACAGCGTTGTTATTATTACCTGAAACCTAAAACACCTTAAAATATTTCTATAAAATTAATTATAAACATTTAGCCTTGCTGACTAACCGAATTAACAAATTGAGGTAATAAAATAAAAGATAAAAAATTAATAAATTAATACAATAAAGCTAAACAGAAATATTTAAATATTTAGAAAATGTGTACAATTTTGTAATATTTTTTATTGTTTAATAATTTAAAATAATTATTTAAAAGCTACTAATAGTAATTTGCAAAAGCAAAACAGAAATGTTAAATTGTAATAAAAAAAAATTTTAAATAAAAAAAAAACTAAAAAATTATAAAAGCTTATAACAAAATTAGTAAAATCAGAACTCGAAATATAAAAATAACAGCTAATTTAAAATATTAATTATAAATTAAATTACTAAAAAATAAAACATTTACATAGAAAATAGTAAAATAACAAAAGCTCATAACAGAACTTGTCAAATTAGAACTGAAAATATAAAAATAACAGCTACTTTAAAATATTAATAAATAAAAAATTTAAATAGAAAATTGTTGCATGGTTACAAGTTGGTACCTAAATGAACTAAGCTCAACATTAAATGTGCTAAGCTTTGAAAAGGAAATAAAATTGTTACCAATGGGTTTTATGCAAGGGAACATACAAGTAGATATAAGACTATCCCTAAAATATCTGCCAAATACATAAATGTCAGATTAGTCACACAGGGTTTTGCTCCACTCTGATGTTTCCTTCTAAACGGCTCTCCTGTCTTACAGTTAAACAAATCACTGAAGTGAATGCATCAAACACAAAGCCCTCAGTTAACTTTAACAGCCACATGACCCACTTTAACCACATCGCCCATCCTGATAAATGTGAGTAATCAGCCCTCTCTCGCATTCTACCGTATGATAACATCTTCCCCCGAGAGCCGAGTCTAGTCTGAAACATCTCTCCAGATCTTCTATAACGTGACAGCCTGGAGCTCAACCGAACCGATGAAATGAATGAAATATTACCGAGAGCTTTCAGAAGTTCGTCGAAATTCTCACTGCTCTTCATTTTCCAGGTGCCGGCGAAGTTGGGAGGCATTTTGAGCTTTAGATTGTCCTGCTCTGTCTCTCTCTCTCTCTTCTACTCTGGTCCCTTGCTACTCTTGTTCTCCTTTTCTACTCTCTTTGTGATCGTCCGTGCCTTTCTGTCTTATGTTCTCACTCACCCCGTCCCTCCCCTCAACCGTCTCTCTTTCTGTCTCTCTCTGTGTCTCTCTCTCTGTCTGTCTCTGTCTCTCGCCCGCCCACTTGGCAGTGCTGCTGCATCAAACAACCTGTTCCAGCATCAGCCACAGAAGCATCCACTAATGTTTCTTCCTCACCATGTATTGTGGGTGTGTCTGTGGTATCCGTACGGGATGCATCGCCCCATGTATTCCTGCCCTAATATGTCCGGTGGTCCGTGACACACGCTAAAGCTATGATTTTTAACACATGTGTTTGTGCAGAAGCGCCTCAGCACAGGTGGTGTGTTTCCAGACTGGAGGTGTTTGTGAAAATCTCAAGACTGCCTGGCTGCAATGCAACTTTCAGATTTGTTACAGTCTGTCTGGGTAAAAAAGGCACCTCGCTGCAAAAATCTAAGGGGTTTTGTCTTATTTTCAAGTTTACATACCTAAACAATAAGGTACATTTCCTCAAAAAGCACTTTTGCTTAACATATAAAGACCTTTTTAGAGATGTTTTTTGATGCATTGGCAGGTTTATTTACTAAAAAAGTGTAACATTCTGCCAGTGCACTGAATGCAAAGTCAGCATTAATGCGTAGTACTGATTATATTATGAATTCATCTGTGTATGTTTCATTTTTATCAGTTTGTAATTAAATCTTTTGTCATTTTTAATCAGATTGTCTTAACTGGATGTTCCAGTTACGACTCCAGACAATCAACAAACAATGGGTGTAAATGTAGTCCCACTCTACAATTTATTTACTTATTTTATTATTATCATTATCGTTTAATTTCATAATATGGATGAAAAGATCTGTCAATACTTCAGAGATTTTTAGGTATTTTACTGGAAAGTCTTTTTTATTTTTTGCAATGTTAAAATCTTTTATTTTATCTCTAAATCTCTTAAAATCTTTTATTTTATTTGAGATATTTAGTAGCAAATATTCTTTAAAAATTATATATATATATATATATGAGTGAAGAGTTCATTTGCAAAAAACAGATAACTCAAGTTTTTTTTATGTTTTATTGTCAATAGTAAAAAAAAAATCAATCAATCAATACCAATTATCAAAAAATCATGTTTTTTTCATTGTGCATTCAAATTAATCTCAATCAAAGTGAAGTTGGGGTTTAAAAAATTTACTAAAACAAATACAGCTAACATAATAAAAAATGATAGCACAATAAAAAATATCACAGGTATCTGTTTGTGTAAATAAATTGTTCGTATTGTTTGTGCAAATAAACAAATCATGTGTAATATTAATATTAATGAACATATGAGTATATTAATGAACATGCGCAAACATAAACGTACATTTTGTATCAGAAAAAGTTAATAAATTACACTTAAATCCTTTTAATTTCATAGCTACTTAATAAGTAAAAAAGTGCACAGACAATATTAATTTAAGTTGAAATTGTTTATTATATGAGAACTTGCATTTGACCAATCAGAACCAAGTAAGTCATAAAGCAAATTTAGAGTGATTCTCGGACGCCGTGATGCATGTCATTATGTTTGCCAGACTAAAGCACTGCTACAGTCCTTCATGATGACAAAATACTTTCTGTACAAGGTCTTAATTAGGTTTGGACACAAGCTTTGTGCTTTGTCCAGCATGAAGGTCTTTATATTTCAATTCTTCAGTTTCCTGCCCTCAAAAGTGCTTGAATAAAAACGCAGTTCCCAGAGATAAACACTCCAGTGGCCGTGAAAAGGCTGCCATAGTCATTTCTCCCTCTGGTGACGTTTATTTCAGCGTATTAAGCCATGAGAAACCAGGAGCAGTCATTTTTCAGATGCAGTCTGAGAAGCTTCGAGAGCCTGTACTGACGCCGCACGCTGAGCTTTTCTTCTTGAAGATGGACACAAATGAACTCCACAACCTCTTAAATGCTAACTGGTTTCCAGAAGGCACATTAAAGGGTTTCTTAGTACAATGCGTCTTGAGACAAACAGCTTCTTCATCTCATTTTATTCTGAGAAACCGAACGAAGGGAACGTGAAGAGCTGTTTTGCTGAGAAATTGGACCGGTTTGCACGAGCACAAAATTAAGCACTAATTACAGCTAAACCCTGATGGTAAATTTAGTTGAGTGTCTTTACTGAGTTAAAGCACTAGATTGGCCAAGAGCTATTAAAAGCGGAGAGAAAAGAAGGAAAATGTGCACAGACCCACATTAAGCCCATCATGCAAATGGAAAACAGATGATTGGGTTTGAGGACTTAATGGTACTCAAGTAAAACATTTTATTTTAACTGAAATGTTTTGTGGTTGAGGTCAAATATGCCTAATGTTGTATTCTGGGTTTTGGTTCCTCCTTAAAAAAACAACTACATGTGACTCAAATGTCAGTCAATATGTTTATTTTGTGATTAACTGCACATTTTACACTTATATTAATACTCGCATAGTAATAATCTACTCACCAAATTTAAAAAAAGACACATGGATATAAGCTATAATTTAGTAGCGAGTTATCTAGAAACCGCCACTAAGAAAAATAGTCCATTAAGATCCCTCAAAAACAATCTTCCTAGCAACAAGACATGAACATTACAACAATACCCTCTAAAACAAACATTAACTGAAAGGCTAGATGGCAGCAGTTGCATTTTTATGAAACAAACACGTGAAAGTAGTGCCGATTACACTAAGGGTGTTCACAAAAATGAATGAATGCAATTCTATGAATTGGATGCGAGTTGTGTTTTTACGAAATGAGAGCAGTCAGGATAAACAGACTGAAATACAAACCCAACTGTTGAAATGTATGATTTTTCGAAGAAAAATAAACACCTAATTATGAAGATCCACCCCCAACTCCTTAAACTAATCTTTGTCTATAGCATAAGCAGATTGTGCGAAAATGTACAAATGAGATTGTACAAATTTCTACGAATTAGTGGCAGCAGTTCAATTTTTATGAGACATGAGAGGCTATGAGGCAACATAAGTGACAAGGTGATTTCACATAAATTTGTATGATGGGATTTGTCCGGAAATTTGAGATTGTACAAATTCAGACAAATTAGTGGTACCAGTTGCGTTTCTAAGAAAAAAGAGCACATGTTTGCGATGTGATACCAGAGCTGGTTTCAATCAGGGCGAATTGACTGATATACAAACTCAATCTCAAGAGAAAATGCAAGCATTTTTTAATGTCGCAATTGCGTATAAAATTCGCATTGTTGGGGAAAGATATCTACTTTGAAAGTAACCCAGATAGCACACGTATGTCTGCAAGATGTCTGATAAAGATCTCTTGATCTGGAAAGCATCTGCTGTCTGCAAACGTCTGGCAGACGTCTTACAGATGTCAGTTTTACATACATTCTAAATCATAAACATCTTAAAGACATCTAATAGACGTCCTATAGACGTATTGCAGATGAGCAAACAACCAAAACAATACGTCTTGCAGATGCAAATAGACTTCTCCTAGATGTATGTGTGCTATCAGGGAATGCATTACAATATTGCGTTATTCCGTAAAACGTAGCTAGTTGTGCACTTTTGCCTTACTTTTTTTTGCCCCGGCTGGGCTTGCTTATTTGTTTTTTAATAACAACAACCACAAAACATTTTTTTTATATTTTTGGCAACTATAAAGGCTTTTTCACACCAAAAGTGACATGAATAAACCTCAGGCTGAAGAAAGTGTATGCTTCTGGTGCAACCCTGGCTCATTGGAAATATGTGCCTCTACATACACTTCTGCAACCCCGTAATTATGTGCCTAACTGCACATTTTGCCGCAGTTTCAAAGTGAAATGTCCAGAGAGTGGCGCTAATGCACACGTTTAATACGTAACCATGGCACGTTTGTATTAGGTTGGTATAGGTACGTATTGCAGTGTTTTTATAATGCTGCTTGAGACGTTTTGCGACGGTTCAGAATTCAAATATCCAGTGAGTGTCGCTAAAGATTAATGCTCTATCATGTTGGAAATATCCCCTACACTAACCCCAAACCTAAACCTACCCGATAGTGTTAACAAATGCAAAAGTAATGTAAGGACATATTCACTGATGCAGCCATACTATTTTAACTTCCTTGTGTGGATTTGAGCTGTTTTGTTGAACCGTTTTACACAGATTTAAACCATGTAAAAATGCTTTTCACCATCTAAGTGCAACGCCGTTATCACCTGAGCTACCGAGTAAACCAACTGAGCTTGAAAACTCATACATATGAAGGTGTATGTGTATATAAAAGATGATTCGGTTTTTTCAGTTTCGCAGAAATGTATGAAGAGGCACGCATTTCCAATGAGCATAGGTTATCGCGGTTTCTCAGTATGAGGAGCTGTCATTGAATAAACTGGAAAACAAAGTAACTTGCGTTAATTATTTGAAAAAGTAACTCCGATATTTTCTTGTATATTTAAAAGTAATGCATTACTAGTTACTTGTAGTTAAATGTAATTCACATTACTTGTAATGTGTTACCCCCAACATTTGTAATTAAAACATACGTTACAAATCCATGCAAATTAACCATAATTTTGTCAAAACACAAAATAGCCTACTTTTTATATAGGCCATGAGAGTGTTGCATATACAGCTTCATGGATGCTGTAATTGACCAATCAGAATGTTTAATGATTTCATGGTATACTATGTATATACAGGAATATGGTAATCCAGTAACATGATATATACTTAACTGTACTTTATACAGTACTCTTTTGTAAAGGGTCGGGTAGTTATTATCATGCTGGAATGTGACTATATCAGCTGCTTCTTTTTTCCACCCATTTAATCAGTAATATCTCTAAACATCATACGTTAAAGTCATTTTTTTAAGTGCTGCTGTCTTGTTAAGAGCCATAAAATAGACCATATTTCATTCATCTAAACCATAAAGCAGCACATTCTTCCTCTCTCTCTCTCTGGTGTTTGTCAGATCTAGGTCAGTCGATGCTGAATTCCCTCTGCGAGGCACATTGCACCTCAAAGGGCATCAGCTGAGAAACTCGCACCGCTCAAGACATAAAAGGACTAAAATCCCACATAGCATATGGACTTTCTTCTGTCCGACTCTCAAACACAGAGGAGAGGTCTTTTCTGTAATCTTAATGCTGCAGTATGGAGAGAAATCTCATCTGACAGAGAATTAGTCTGTGTTTAATTGTCTTCTGCTTTTCTGTCCTGACTCACTTCAAGTGCCTCGACACTGTAGCAGCAGAAAGGAATTATTTTTAAGCTGGCATAAAAATAGAATATCCATTTTAAAATGTCTTATTTTAGAAACTCTGACAATATCCACCAAATTCAAAGCAATAAAAGAGGTCAATCCAAAAAATCAAGCTAACTAATTTTTATATTATATTATTTTAATATGTATTATAGTTAGCATTTAATTTTGTCAATAATTAATACATCGATCTATCTATCTAAAACAAATGTATTATTTAAAATACTAGTTCAATTTATTATACATTTTTGTATTTATTTATAAATTACATTATTTATTATTATATTATCATTTATGTGCTATGTACTATTATTTATGTAAATCATATAAATGAGGTAAATGTTTGTGAACAAATGTGTCACATGATAACATTTAATAATATTTTTACACTATACTATTTGTATAGTCTTTGGGGATTTATGGTATTTTTTATTTGAATTGGCAAATGTTTGTAGCCTATGTAACTGGGCTTATTAAAATAGCGTGAAGTGAAAGTGACTTGTGGCCAGGTATGGTGACCCATACTTGGAATTTCTGCTCTGCATTTAACCACAGCAGTGAACACACACACCCGGAGCAGTGGGCAGCCAATGCTGCGGCTCCCGGGGAGCAGTGCCTTGCTCAAGTGTCTCACCTCAGTCGTGGTATTGAAGGAGGAGAGAGTGCTGTATATTCACTTCCACCACCTATAATTCCCGCTGAACCTAGGACTCGAAGCCGTGACCTTTGGGTTACAGGTCCGACTCCCTATCCATTAGGCCACGACTGCCCCAAGTTATGTAAAATTCACTTTAAAGATTCTGTTTAATTCACAGCGATAAAGTTAAGAAAGAGCTATAGTATAGCAGAACATTGCTGCCATCTACTGGAAATCGAACATTTTCCAAATTTATTTTGAAGATTAAACAGTAGCCTACCGTATGCTAGAGAAGTGTTCAAATGAATACAGTTATGTGCAAGAATACCATTTTTTCTGTTTGTGTTTAAATTATAATGTGACATTTAGGCAGCACCTATATTTTTATAGTTTTACTGGAAGCAATTTAAAATAAGGTTAATGTTCAATAACAAAAACAATACAAATCTATTATTCATTGTTAGTTCAAGTTAGTTAATACATAAGGCAGCAAATTGGCCAGTGCCAGTCAACATGGACAAAACGCCAATTCAAAAACCCTTTAACTGCATTTGTGGTCAACACAGAGAGACTGAGTGATCTTCGTCACCCAGGTAAAATATGTTTATTCTTTAATTTAAGATTGCTGAAACACTTAATTTATTAACATTTAATCATATAACATGATCGCATAATGGTTAATTCATGTTTTTCCACTGTTAATATGCACATTCACTAGCTAGCTGATTTTTTTCATCTGTACCTCTCCGCTCATCTTCACATTTACTAATGTTGTAGCACACTTGTAGTTATTTTTATTAAAATATATTTTTTTTATTATAGTGTAAACTAGGGCCATGTAGGCCTACATGTGCAGAAACAAGCAATAGGCTATTTATATATAGCCTACACGAAAATATGATATGTATATATACCCAGGTGAAAAAGACGTAGTATTAAATGTATTTAAAATATGCTTGAAATTCAACTAGTATGTTTATAATACATTT
>JAUMHE010000040.1:3140746-3150888 GCA_032359235.1 Enteromius mattozi | reverse complement strand
TGAGTGAATCTAAACACACAAATCTCTCTGAGTGAATCTAAACACACAAATCTCTCTGAGTGAATCTGAACACACAAATCTCTCTGAATAAATCTAAACACACAAATCTCTCTGAGTGAATCTAAACACACAAATCTCTCTGAGTGAATCTGATCACATGAGTGAATCTAAACACACAAATCTCTCTGAGTGAATCTAAACACACAAATCTCTCTGAATGAATCTGAACACACAAATCTCTCCGAGTGAATCATTTGATGTCTAGAGTTTGTTTGTAAACGTTATTTCTGTCATTCCTCTCCATCTCTTGACCTTTGGCAGTTTCCCATCTTTTCCCAAAACATTTTCTCACGTCTCCTCTGGGAGTTCTAGCGCAAACATTTGTCTAATTTCATGATCTGGCTCTGAAAGAAAGTAAAGTAACAAACACACACACACACACACTAATTCTCTCTCATGTCAGAGTCTGCGTATGATGGATGTGCTGCACTTGTGCCGTTGTGTTTTTGTCCCCAGATGCTAGAATCACAAAGCAAAAGATGCGATTAAATGCCAAACAGACGCTTAAATTCAATCAGCGCCTTTGTTCCCGTCTGACATCATCTGATATTGTTATGCTGATGTGAGAAGAAGCTAAAGAAAAAACAGCCTAATGTCAGAAACTGTCCTGCATAATTTCATCAGAACCTGCTGAGAAACAAACACAAACATTATTAATACGACAGTCAGCTGTCAGTCATAATCGCCATGATCTGATGTTTGACAAGCGTCATGACGCAGTCTAGGATTCTGTGTTTGGTTTTGTTCCTAGGATCCGTTTATGAGTTCTGCGGCTGCTCGTTTATTTCTTGACTTCATTAGCATTGCTCGTCTGAATCAGAGCAGATGTGCTTCTTCACTCACACTGCCACATGACATCACTGGCTGTAATTATAACCGTCCATCAGTGTGTTTGACCAGAGACGCAGCTTCAACACCCAGCGGCCTTCCGGGGTTATGAATCTGTCACAATCAAACAAATCAAAACCACCTGGTTGTTAATATTGTTAAAAAAATTTAACTACATTGTCACTCTATATATCTTCATCAGCGCTGTATATACTATATGTATATGTATATGTATATGTATATATATATATTAACATAATTCAATAAATAAATACTTTATAGCAAATGTCAACTGCTTGATTGTTTATATCAACACAAACTTTAACTATATAATGTGTATTGCAAAAAGCACTATATTAATACGTTTGACTTGCCTGTGAGGTACTCTTCTAAGTGCTGTTTTCAGCGGAGGTTGGAGGTCAGAGGTCAGAGGTCAGGCAGCAGTGAATGAAGATGGGGAGCTGATGTCAGAGATTCATCTGGGACTCCATCAGTCTTTGGCTCCGGTTCTTTCTCTCTTGGCTGGAGATCTGATGGCTGTTGCACACGTTTCACAGAAACACTTCTCTAGTGTGTTTACTGAGAAAACAAGAGAGAAGTGCCTCACTGGAGTCTGTCCCTGAAATCTGCTGAAAATCAAGGAATGAAATGACAGCCGTGCCTCTGGATCCCAGAAGACACAAAACAACTGAACAATTGCAGAAAACTAACACAGTTACTGTGTTTGTATGTGTTTTATACCAGGACAGATTTTATCGGATCAGAGAATAAGACCAACATCAGTTGATGTTCCTGCTCTTATAATTCAGTGATGTTATTCTAAGATACTCCTAATCCAATCCTCAGGGAGCAGATCATGTTATTACAGTAAAACCACAGGTGTGTTATGACCATAATGATGCTGATTCAATCACCTTGTCTCATTCAGATAATCACTTGATTTGTATCTGAATGAATCAGTCTTTTTAAGTGAATCTATTCAAATGACTCACTCATAAAGACTAATACACCTGGTGTAAGAGTGTAACCTGCAGAAAGAGTCTGGAACAAACACAAACAGGCTTTGTTTAGTTTCTCATAAATCTCATAAATCACATATTTGATGAAATGAAGTCATCAAATAGAGGCTGTTTGTAACAGAGAACAGAAAAGGCCCTCAGCTCGTGACTTCTTCTGTATTTCATGACAAGCTCTGTGTTTTTCTGAGATTCATTTGCCCTTCAAAAAGGGCCAAGAGGAAACAGCCCAGAAAGCCTGTAAAAGAGATGAGTGATTCGTCCGAACGAATCTTCTGTTAGGAAAAATAATTCAGGGAATTCTTAAAGCATCCCGGCCAGAAGCTTTTCCCCGTATTGAGCCAGAATTGTGATCTTTCTGTTATGTGGCAGAAATACTAAAAGCAAACACAAAGAGATATTCCCGGAGCGCCACAGACGCCGATGATGAATGATGATGTGACCTAACCCTGCTCAGACTCTGCGTATCTTTAATGTTTTCCATCTCTAGGAGCTGATGAATGGTGATGAATTAACGTTGATTTTATTATAATCTATTTCTAACGTTAGTCCACAGAACAGAACATACATCACTGTGACATGTGAAACTATCAGTAGAAATCCTCACACACCTACAGCGCTTTTAAATCATCATCATCTTCATCTTCATTATTAGTGAAGATGATGAATTCATCTTTTTTAATAAAAAAAAAAACAAACATTAAATGAACATCTGACTAAAATGTTTAAAAAATTAAACAGTACATGGACGATGTATAATAATGTTTTATGCTAAGATTTTGAGAATATTATCACAGACCAGATAACACTGAAAGAACATAACGCTACTAGAAGAACGTTTGTTCATATCACACTGAGAGAACCTTTACAAAACATCATGCAGGGTTCTGAGAACGTTTATTGTTGTCTGAGTTGATCTACTTTAATATTTCAGAATGGAGTAATAGTACTGACTGTCTCTGGATGATTGTGAGTCTTTATTCAGAGCTGATGAACGTCTTCTCTCTCTGTGAAGGATTGTGATATGAATTAAGTCTTTACTTCATTGTTCATCCTCAGCAGCTTTACTGTAATGTGGCACAAAGAGCAAAAAGAGCCGCAATCTTCTAATCTTCTTAACGAATTCTCTGGCGTCTGAACTAATGGAGTGACCCGGTGGCCGCGTGGCTCTTCTGAGAGTCATGGAGTCTGTAATTACGTGTTTTAATGTTCAGCTCAACTCAGCTGAGGTCTGCGAGTGATAATGAAGGGATGGTGTGGTCAGGTTCCTTCAGCGCTGGACATCTGTGTGAATGGAGAGAAACACAGAATCAGACATGCAGCTTTGATCATGATCATCCTCGTGGCTCTTTCTTCTGTAAACATGTCAAATATGAATCATAAGCTCAGCACAAACCAAACTGAACAGCTTTCCTGCTCTTTCCAAGAACGTTCGACTATAAATAGAAATGCAGATTTTCTGGCCTCGGGTTCTTCTGCTTTACGTTTGTTTACCCAGCTTCTTGTGACTCTGAGTCTGTGTGTGTTTGCTGACATTGATCTGAGATCCAAACAGATGATCAGCATCATCAAACACTAAAGCAGATCTGTGTCTCCATCACTCAAGAACCTTAGGAGTACGTGTGTGTGAACATGGAACACAGAAATCATGAACACAAACACAGACTGTAATCGTATGTTCGTTTGACACTTTCAGACTGAAGTGAGGATGATGAGTGTGATGTTTCTTCAGCCGTGGATGACGAATCCTTGTGTTTGTCTCTATGAGGGATGTTTCCAGCGACGGTTAATAATAATATAACCCTCAGTAGACTACACACACAAAATACAGAATACATCACATCTCTTGCAAAACCAAGCACTACATTTAAAATATCACAAATGCATCTCAAAAACAAACATTTGCAAAAACATTTGCCATTATATTAATTCCTGTTAGATCTGTGTGTTACAGAGAGAACCGTGTGTTGTGTTTTATGAAATTGAAAACTGAGAATTATTGTATGGTTTTGTAGATCTGGTGTTCTTCTGCTGTTTGAGAGTCAGCAATAGTCATCATTAATTAATGCAGCAGTTTTCAGCAAATATCCATCCATTTCATCTGAGAGAAACACCTGAAATATTAAAGAGAGATTTGAGCAGGTATTTGTTGAACATATACAATATGTGTGCATGATTTTACACAAATAAAAATGAACCACTGAACGTTCAGTCGGTCCTTGACTTTCAGATGTTAATGAACAGTGTGTCACGGTTCATGGGTTCACAATCTCATTCATGCCTGTTGTGTGTGTGAATGAGTAGGTGTGGCTGAGTGTGGGTAACGAGCTAACTAGTTCCAGCTGTGGCTCGTTACCCAACACTATTTAATGTGTGCTAACCTGTCCTGTCTTCGTCAGTTCCTCTGTTTTGTGTACGGAGCTCTGCTCTTCTCTGTCGCTGCTCCAGGTTCCGGGTATTCTCTGGCCAGCTCGTCATCCGCTCTCTCCGGTGAAGTTTCGCCTAGGATATACCGTCTTCCTCCGGGATTGCATGCTGTAGCTCCTGCGCTATCCACCAGCATGTTTCGACAGCATTCACGCTGTTTTGTCTTCACAGACTCTTGATTGGATTGACATTGTCAATATACATTTTAACTGCAATCTGCAACTGTTTCCTCCATTTTTCACTCGTCACACAGTGGGCGATAAACAATTAGATGTTTTATAGATGGTTTTGTGTCGTGTGAAACATGAATCTGTCGTCAGACTTATTTGTGTTTTTGTTAAACACACTTTATTTCCAGTGATTATCCTCGACTTGATTAACTATCTAAACTGACTCGAGGACGAGGACATCACTGACATCAATAATGAAATGCTTTTAACTGAAAATTGAGTGTTTAATCTTGTCATTTTACATAATTGAAACACTCCTTTCCTGTTTGATTCTGTAAAGTTGCTTTGACACCGTTTGTATTGTTAAAAGCACTATATAAATAAAGGTGACTTAACTTTGTTTTGAATTTTACGAGACATTTTTCATGGTTTCATTATTCTGTGTTGCCAGATAACCTTGAGTGCAGTGACGTGTTTCAATGGACTATTAATAAACTCATTAGAATATAAACTGGTCCTTCAGCATGAACTCATGATAACTCAGAGTGACACTCAATTACATTCAAGGAAAAACATCTGAGAGCTTTGCTGGACTTTCAGTCGTCAGGAGAAACTTCCCGAATCAATCTGAATCCTCATTTATTGTGTTTTATATCACAGCCAGTGTTTTCCTCACTTCACACAAACACATTCAGGAGACACAAACATGACGAGTCTAAACAAGCAGAGCGATCCCTGTTTGCTGTTGTTGATGTGATTCATAAACACATGCGATGTTGAACAGGTTCAGTCATCTTTACTGCCATCTGCTTCGGTAATTCTGAGTTCGGTTTAAAATGCTTCCTCTCTTTCAGCTGCTGGGAAATTAAACCCACTAATGGATTTATTAATGGGTTAATTAATATGTTGGGGTTAATTAGTGAAGATAATAGGTGATACAAGTGAAGCAGAGTCTTTAAAAACCCTCCGGATGTGATGCTTCACTGAAGAACAGAGTGTGTGAATATGAGCCGGAGACAAAGGAACAGATGACTGAAGGAAAAGATAAGACGTGATGAGGAATGAAGTGGGGGATGATGAGAAGGGGAAAATTAAAGTAGGAGAAAAGAAAGATTATGATTGTTTTTTTTTGCTGGGAATCAGAATCAGTTGAATTGTGTTGAGTTTGGTCTCTTAAGTGTGTGTGTGTGTGTGTGTTTCCCACTGCGAAACAACACCAACCAACATCTAAAATAAGAAAGCTGGAGCGTTAATTAAAAAAACTAAAGGAGTCTGAAGGCAGATGATATTACAGAACAAACACCTAAAGCTCAGCTCAGAGCAGAACCATATGAATGAGTTTTTTATAAAGTTGATCTGCCGAGCGATTCACTTTAATCTTATTTCGAACCACACTGAATTTAACCTGATATGACTTTATTGTTGCACACAAATGAAGGATTTAAAATCAGCAGTGATGAGATCGAGATGCATTCATTCAAACACAGACAGACTTCTAATGACTCTGAAGTCTCCACCAATATGAGAACCGAAGACTTCATTACGTTATAGTTTAGTTAAAGATTGTCTGACTTACAGAAGACTTCCCTGAGACAGAGCTTCAGTGAAGGACTGATGAATGTGAAGCTGATCGAAAGTCAAGAGGCTGTTTAAATCTGTTCTGAGAAACACATTCATCCTGATCTCACCCTGCACTAATCATTAGTGAGTGTGTGTGTGTGTGTTGGCTGGAAGCTCATAATGCAGAGATATAAGTGCATTAGAGCGTCTGTGTGGAACATCCGTCTTGATTATCTGAACGCAGCAGAGAATGAAGCGTTACTGTTCACAGACTCACATCAACAGAAGATCAGTCATGAACAACGCCTCTGATTTACTGTTTAAATAGAACTGGGATGGCTTTGAAGAACTTTAACTGAGAACGCTGCAACAAAATTATGTTTTCCTTTCTATAATAGCTGAGAGCAAAACTATGAGAACTCCTTGCCATTGTTTGATTCCACATTTTAGATGTGTGTTTAGAACTGAGATGGTCATGTGTTTTCTCCAAACCAGATCACCAGACTAGTTTTATATATCTTTACAGACTGACAGTCTATTAGCATAAAGGCAGCAGATCTCAGAGTCTGTCCTTCATCTGCATAAGAAAACTAACTCAGAAAAATCTATTCATGAAGATCGTTCCTGGAGGAAAATGTCTTTGTGTCTGTGATTCAGAGGAGCGGGTCTTCAGTCAGAAGCACAATCAGTCATGTACGAGTCTGTAAGAGCTAATAAAACACAAACGCTGGAGTCTCTCCCTGATCTAATGGACGACTGCACAAACCGCCTCTTCTTCAGTCAGGATTTTTGTCTTGTCCTGCGAAAATATATAAACATCCTCAAAACAAGAGGCATTTACATTAAATAGAAGCTTGTTTTCTTCCTCGCTGGCACTGTGTCCAAAATAGTGAGACTGATGCAGAAGACAAGAAAAAATGTGTTGAATGAAGAATTCCGTTCTGCTTGAAGATGATATCAGTGCTGGGATGTGTTCATGTTCAGCAGTGTGTGTTGGTACAGATGTAAGTGGGTCAGTGATCATCAAACACACACACACACACACCTGCATTATGAAAACCATCCTCCATTCACTGCAGGCATCTGAACGCTCACAAATCCTCGCAGAGCTGACGAATCAAAACATTTCTGACTACATCACTTTATTGAACGCACTGCAGGTTTAACCCGATGAACCCAACGACCAACATTTCTGAGGTTTTTTTGACTCTACAATACAGTTATTAATAAAAAGATTCAATTGTAAGTATAGGTTACCAAAAAAAACTTGCATCACTCAGTGTCTGTTATTTCATCTAGAGTTTAAGCTCCATTTATTAACGGAACAGAAAAGATCCATTTATTTCTTACTGTGAAGATCTGAAGAATCTTTAGCATTAAACAAGTAGTTTTAATGCTTTAATTATGTTTTGTAATGCAGCTTATAATGCACTCTATTTTCTAATAAAGGATTGTAACAATAATATATTTGAACACTTCTGGATTCATTGTTACAGTATGTACTCTAAGCTTTTATAAAACATTATACATAAAGACTGGGGCGCCACTACGGTTTCTTTTATATTGATTTTAGCTACATGTCTTCTCGGTCAGCGGAGCGAAGCCCTGGACCGAAGCGCTGTAACGTCTCTCATGTGACCGGATCTTCTGTGTGAGAGCGAGCGGTTCAGCTCAGATGCTGTTTGTTTGTTCCCTGGTGAGCAGATACGAGGTCTCCATCATATCTGAGGCCATGACCGCGTGTTAAACAGCTGATCTCAGGCTCTCTGCACTGTGTGTGTCAGGCAGTGATAAATTACACACATTTATCTGTGGCCTGAGTGAAACCACACAGACAGAGCTTTTGACTGCTTTTACGTTGTTATGTAATCCTCTGGTGCTGTTCGCTCATTTTACACTCAAAAATGTTTGGAATTGGTAAAAAACACTTCTTCATCGGAATGCTACAAATCTCAGTCACATACCAAAATAAATGTGGACTTGATTAAAAAATGACAAGTGGTCATGAAAAAACAGTCACACTTACCATAATTCATGAATGGGAAGTACAGAGAGGTTTTGGTGTAAACAATCTACAAATCAGCCACAATACACAGCAATGAAGTGTTGACAGAACTTAAACAAGTATGTCTGAAAACACTGCTCAGTATCTGATATATATGGCTATACAGGCCTCTAATGTCTACACCGTGGTATTACAGATCATTCTTTTCACAATATGGAACAAATCCGCCTCAGTTCAGTGGATAATAAATACTTTTGCTCAATTTTTAACTTAAATATTGCATTAATAAAAAATCTGATAAAATAGTTTGTTTTAAAGATATAAAATGGTGGGGAAAAAAATAATTTACATATGAAAATTAATAAGTAACATGAAATACAAAATGCAAAACATTAAAGAAAAAACACTATTGAAATTTAGTATATTCATTTGATAACAATAAAATTATTACATGATTACATCCATCCAATCAGTTTTGACTGTGAACAATACAAGTGTGACTCCAGATGAAACAGAGGGTTTCATATGAATCCATAAAAGTAAAGCTGTATTTCAGTAAACTGATTGATGTCCTCTTCTCATTGAAACAGACATGTGTCAAATGTCCAGGATGTAGATTTATGTTTAGCTGCTTCAAATCTTTAATTCAAACAGAACAATAATGGAACAGAAAGACTGCTGATGATTTGTGTTTGTGTGAAGAATCATGATGTGATTATCTGTCCACTGCTGCAGATTGCTGTGTTTCTGCGGTCATTCTCTCCTCAGGCCTCGCGTGTCTCAGATTCATGTGTTGGAGGAAGCTGAGGGTCGCTGAGGGCCTGTTTTCAGACAGGCTCAGCCCCGCCGGACCCCTCGGGCCCCGCAGACGCAGCTGGACCGCTTCTCCATGGGAACTCCAGCTGCTCATGTCCAGATGACTTCCTGTTTCCCGAGAGAGAGCCGTGTCTGTTCACCCACACAGAGCTCGGGGTCAAAGGTCACGGTAAAGAGCCCAACACATGCGAACAATGAGAACTCGCTCCTGTGATTGTCATTAGAACAAACATTGTATACTGTAGAGCAGCAGAAAACATTTCTTCACAATCAGCTGCTGTAGAGAATCACATTCCTTATTAATATCATTAATTACCAAACCACAAACACACACTGTCATCATCTTCATCTGATTCAAATACAATAAACCTCTGTCAGATGCTCTGTTTGTTTGTTTGCATCTTTAGAAATGTATAAATTGATATTTTGTATCTGATTTAATGACATTCTTTCTGTAACTACATTAATAACTACACTGGTGACCCATCCCTACCCTTAAACCAACCCATACCTCCCTCTAAACCTATCCCTAACCTGTCCTAATCCAGCTCAATAGCTGCAAAGTGTTGTAAAAAACAATATGAACACAATAGTGTATTTTTTAAAATAAGTACATAGTCTTTAAGGCCAGCTAATATGATATGTGACACACTTTTCTGAGAGGTATCTTCTTATCTACTGGAGCACACAGCAGAACACTGGAGGAGAGGAGATGAAGCCGGTCAGCAGATATCAGTGATGATCAGAGGCCAGAGGGTGAATCTGGTCAGGATCTATTCCAAAGACATCCTGGGATTTTAATGAGCAGAGAGTCAGGACGGTGTTTGGTGAAAGGGCAGTGTGTCCATCACTATACTGGGGTGTTACACAGAGCCCAGAGAGAGCGCCCCCTGCTGACCACTAACCAGATACTGACCAGTGAGTGATCAGTCCCGAGCTGCAGGGGGATATGCCTGACGGAATATGTAGGCTAGATGTCAGAATAGAATAATTCATTTTATTTATTTATTTATTTTTTGGAAAAAATTAAATTTTGGAGCTTACAATATTAATGCATTCTCTCATATTGCCACCACCAGCCGAATAAAAAATATTATTAAGAAACACTCATCAGATCAAAAGAGTCATCCTGAGGCTGAATGTGGTGCTGGCATCACATGCACACAGACAGACACACACACACACACACACACACACACACATGTTGGGTTTACATGTTTTATGGGGTCTCTCCATAGGTGTAATGGTGTTTATACTGTA
>JAUMHE010000040.1:3088476-3100077 GCA_032359235.1 Enteromius mattozi | reverse complement strand
ACACATCATTTCTGCTAATAATCCCACATAAATGCCTTTGTAGTGTATTAAAAAGAGTTAAAGCTACAGATAAAAAGTTTTTCCTGTTCAGTCTTTTAATAAACATCATATCCTTGATATTAAGTGGTTTGCGTGACTTCTTAGATCTCTTCAGTAAGATGAAGCCGCTCGGACGCAACAATATTCAGATATGCCTAAATCCCGGTGACCTTCTCTCAATCCACGTCATCTGCAAGTGCACTTTACTAAATATTATATTTCGACTTCAATCTCGTAATATTTCGACTTTATTCTCCAAATATTACTACTTTATTCTAGTAGTTTTAGATTATTATTTTTTTTTTTTGGTGGCACTAAAACGCTGTAGTAGTAATTCTCCATAACCCTCTGATAAAAGCTCTTGCTCTGCTTGAGAAATAAATTGAGCTCGCTCTTTTGCCATTTCATTAACTAATCGAAGGAGTTGTGATCAGTGTTTCTATTATCGATACATGTCGCCTTTTAAACCAACGCACGAACGCGCAATAATCCTAGACAACTCAATCCAGCCATACTAATCATCAACAGCAGGTGTGCTCGAAGAACCAAATTAGCCACATCGTAATTAGCTTGATGATCTCATCTTAGATGTCTCAATTCATCTCGGATATATCAAGCCACGGACGAAGAACAGACCCCTGGTGTTTTGGTCACCGTTGGTTACAAACTTCCTTTAAAATGAGTAAACTGATGACAGAATTGAGTTTTTGGGAAAAGTATTCCTTTAACATGAAGAAGAGCTGAAGATCAAACACTTACCTTCATCTTCTGAGATCTCGAGCAGCACTTACAGGAATGACGTCACATTTGGACTTGTTTTTGTGATTATTGGATGGAAAATATTAACAGAAAGTCATTAGAAATGAAGTATCCTAAAGTAGAAGCAAATCTGCCAATAGACCGTACATGAACAGGATCTTAAGATGCATATCTCGTCCACTCCTGTAGAACACGTTTAAATACTCGCTTCTCTGGAGGAGACTGGCTTAAACATCAAGCCATGGATCTCCAGTGAAGCACTAACTAATAAACCACTGCTGCTTTCCTGTAAATATAAGAGTTCGTTTTTAAATGATCTAATGTGATGATTCGGTGTCAGTTGGGTTAAGAACCATTATTTAAACAGGTGTTCAAAAGATACTTTTAAGACTTAGGAAAGACAATGAGTTATATTAACGAAAATGAATTACCTTTAAACAATCTTATCTGAGGTCTTGAACAGCTCGGCTCACAAACACTAGAACACGGTTATACTTTACTGTACCTTCTGATGTTTCTGTCTTGTTTTCCAGGACAAACCTCTTAAGGTTCTTAAACCAAGACACATCTACCGCAGAAACAACATGATGTAACAGAAAAGGTCTCGTTTTATGAGACATTGATTAAAGTGAAATGAGTTCAGGGTTGAGAAAGAACACTTTAATTCTTCTCTGACAGATATTTGTTCTGGATTTAAGGACGTTTGATATTTGTACTGAAAAAAGACAAGAACATTGAAGAAAATATTTGTTTTAACAGTATATGCAGTATTTAATGTTCTGATTAAAGAACTAATTAGGCCTCAACTTGTGGAATTAAGACTGTTTAAGATTGTCATGAGAACTAGTTAGTTAACCAAAGCAGACTCAAACTAGACCAATCCACCTTTTCATGAAATTGACTTCAGTCTTCTATTGAAAATGACACGACTAACTGGTGAGACTAGTCTAATCAGCTGCAGAGGGAAGCACAAGAACCCAACCAGCGATGATTCACCAGTCTTTTATTACAGCAAAAATATCTGGATGTGCAAACCGTCACACCTTCTTGCAAGAAACGGATGGAATGATTGACCCCAGGCTTGTTCCATCAGTCCGTCAACATCACAAATGTTCATGTGTCCAGTTTACGCTGCGACGGCAACAGGCGAAGGCAAGAAGAACTCATCGTCCGTCAGCTGCCATAAATACTCAAATACATTTGGTATGAACTGTACAATAAGAGAAAAGGTCTGCACCATTTACATATAAAAGAAAACAACGAAAAACAGTGTAAATCATGTTCTAAAATTAGAGAGAGAGAGAGAAAAATCACTAAGATCTAGGGCTGGGACGCGTCGCGACTCATCTATCGATTGAGATGTTTTTGGAGAATGTGTCGCGATTTTTAACAGCAGATGGCTTGTGTGTTCAGTTGAATCACAGTTAAATGTATTTGTACCTCTGCTTCATGACATTAAACTGTGTGAATGATTATTTTATGCTCAAGTGGTGTGTGTGAGCCTAGGTTAAAGTAGTACTTCCATAATGTGCTGCTTTCTGTACCAACATACTAAAAATTATTCTGTAAGTAAAGTAAGTGCTATTTTGTGACACAATGTGCTTTTAACATACTACCTCTTTATTTAAAAAATGTATTTAGTGATCTTTCATACACTAGCGCACTCAAATGTACTAGAAGTGGTGATTAAATAGATTTTTAAAACACAGAGATAGCATGTTAAACGGCATTTTAGTTCATTTTTACAGTATCCCAGTTGAGTACACTTACTTTATCTACAGGATCATTTTTAGTATGTTAAGTACTGTTTGTTTCTGAAGCATACAGCGCCATCTGCTGTTCAAAACTCATCTCAGGATGGATCCACGAGTGGGGATGAGCGGATGTTTCGTCCCAGCCCTGCTCAGATCCGATCGGGAGCTGTATTACGAGCAGGCGATGGACTCCAGCTGCTGCTCGGCCTCGGCGGCCATGGCTGCGGCCTGGAGCTGCTCGGTCTCGCTCTGCAGCTGCTTGCGCTCGCTGTGCATGTTGTTCTCGTGTCTCTTCAGGTCGGATGCTTTGGCGAAGGCCTTGGCGCAGGAGCTGCAGGCGAAGGGCTTCTCTCCTCGGTGCCGTCGCTCGTGGTCCTTCAGGTGCGACTTGTGTTTGAAGGCCTTCTCACACATCTGGCAGCTGAAGGGCCGTTCGTTGCTGTGCACACGCTCGTGCTTCTTCAGGTCCGGCGCGCGGATGAACGACTTCCCGCAGGCCTCGCAGCGGTACGGCTTGAAGCCCGTGTGGATCTTCAGGTGCTCCTTCAAGTGAGCCTGAGTGGTGAAGGCTTTGGTGCAGATCTCGCAGACGAAGGGCCGGTCGGCCGAGTGCAGTTTCTCGTGCTTCCTCAAGCGGTTTTCATCGATGAAGCTCTTTCCACAAACTTGGCACGCCAGCTGATCGCGATGGCCGTAGAGCAGATACTCGAACTTCATGTCGGCGGTGCCCGTCGTCCATCCCGGCGGCTGTTCGTCTTTAACATCGCCCATGCTTTCAGCGAACGACAGCGTTTGGGTGTGAGCCGCTAACTCTTTAGGTTCTCCATCCATTGCTTCCACCTCTTGATCGTAGCAGCTCACTTTGTGCACCTCTTCTTGCGCGAGCTCCTTCAGTATAGCCTCCTGCACTCGTAATGCGTTATTCGGCGATTTATCCAAATCGTGATTACCTTGAGGCTCCTCTACGATGTCGTCCGAAGGCGTGTCGTCTTGGTCTCCGAGCACCTGGACGTCGCTGTCTTGGCTCAGAGGAGGATCTTCCGCAGGAAGCCCCATTTTCACCATGTCGTACGGGAACTTGGCGTTCCTAGGGTCGTTTTTCTCGTCGGGCGACATGTCGCGTTTTTGCGAGCAGAGTTTGTCTAAAAAGCGAATGCCGAGGATCTGTCCCGAGGACATCATGAGGTTTACATCCTTCTTCTTCACCGAGATCCTGGCGGTGTACATGTAATTCAGCACCTCCTCGAAGATGTCCGAGCGGATGAAGTCGATCTCGATGACGGACGAGCTGTCTACTTCGTGCTTCTTGAAGAGTTTCTTGAAGTAGTTGCTGCACGCCGCCAACACACAGCGATGCGCCCTGAACTTCACATCCTCGACCACCACAGCGATGTCGCAATGCTCGCCCTCCAGACGCTGCTCGTTCAGTAGCTTCAGAAAGATGGTCTTGTGCTCATCGTCCACATACTTCACAGTTTCGGACATGCTGGAGCGGGATCCTACGGGGAGAGAGCGAAATATTGGTCAACGAATAAAAACAGGGAGGGATTCAGCGGATAATACCACAACACCTCTGGGATACAGCATAGTACATTAATGCGCGTTCTACTACTACTAATAAAAATGATTAAATTACATCATGGTACTTATTTATGATACCTGCTATACATTTGAGACTCCTTGTTAATTGCCAATGGTTTGTTTACATTAGTCAGACACATAAATGCTTAAACTGAATGGCATGACGTCTCTCTATAATAATGTTTATATGTCTGATAAAACAACTGAATACAGTCTGTACACGCATCTTTATAATAATACATGATTAAATCACATCTGTGGTCCTGCTAACAGTCACAGGTATATTTGTAGCAATAGCCAACAATACGTTACATGAGGCAAAATGATAAATGTTTATTAAATCATTAGGATATTAATAAAAGATTATGTCACGTTAATATATTTTGTATATTCCCTAACGTAAATATATCTAAACTTCATTTCTGATTAGTAATATTTATTGCTTGGACAACTTTAAAGATGATTTTCTCATTATTTTGATTGTTTTAAACAGCTGAATCTCTGTAATATTGTCCTATCCTAACAAACCATAACGTTACATCAATGAAAACATCATTTATTCAGCTTTCAGATGATGTATACATCTCAATTAAAATAAATTACCCGTATGATGGTTTTGTGAACCAGGGTCACATCTGATTACACAATAAATGCATGAAAACACATATTTAGACGATACCTTGATGGACACATGATGTTTGTAGTTTGTTCTGAATGAACTGAAACGGGCCACAAACACCGAAACTACTTCATTTAAACCCCTCCAAACTGACGAGCTGTGTTTTTATTTCAATTAAAGACTGGTTTGGACTCTAAATATCTCGCTCTGTCCACAAACTGAAGTTTGATTCGCCTATTTAGCCGTTTCTGGGCTAGTCTGCTTCGCTTCTCTGGAGGCTAATCTTAGCATTAGCACATAAATCATCGTCGAGGCTTTGGATCGACATTAAACGACAGAAAACGCCGAGCTCTCCGCACCGCTTCCCGCTAGACGAGCCCGCGGAGCCGTGGAGCGTCGATCAGCTACGGGGAACACCGGAACGCTCGGTAAACGGGACCGCGGCGCGCTGAGGCGGATTTAGTGGCGCGAGCTGCGCGGGCCATGAGGAACACTCCCGCGCCGGGCGCGCGCAGCCATCCCGCGCAAAACATTATGCAATAATTCAGCTGGCGCTTCAGTCCGCTCCAAAAATCTATTTCTTACCTTTATTGTGCTTTATTGTGATCCACTGGGAAAGTGTGTGTTAAATGTCACGAAAGCCAGTGCAGAATTTAATACTTTGTTGTTGTGTGCGAGGCCGAGGACGAGCACAGGCGGAAGGACGCGCTGCGCAGGGTTGCCAGGTTTTCTCTATAAAACCCGCCCAATTGCTTCTCAAAACTAAAGCGTTCCACGGGGTAAAAAAAACACGTTTCACCCGTTAGAATAGCTATATCAGGGGCTATATCACTGATATGATTATATTCAGCATTACAGAGTAACTAGTAATTTAATTACAAAATAAATGTAGCTGTAATCAGTTACAGTTACTAAGAAAAACATGTAATAAAATTATGGTTAGCCTACTTATGAAAATGTTAACGATTACTAAGGGTTTGATTTCTTTCCCAAATTGTGTTGTATATTAGCATTGCAAATTATAATTCTTCAATAACTGTTTTATTTAGGTTTATGTTTATGTAATTAAGATTGCATTGTTAGATGCCCTATAATAGCTACACAAAGATTTGATTTCAAAAACAGTATTTTAGCTCTATTAAACTGTCTTGATATGATTTTAGCTGTTTATTTCTTCCATTCAGTAGCATCCATTTAATAAAACAGCCTGTGGTGTCTATTCTGTTAGCTAGTGTTTTTAGGCTTTTAATGGCTTTGACTGTGTGCCTGTACAACAGCAAGTTATATGCATGTATATCTTTAAATATTCATTGATTATTATGGTGAATGACGTCAATTGACCATTCCAAAATGGCGCACGCGTCAACGTATCTGGATCGGTGGAATATGGCATCTCTACACATCTATGCTATATATCACGTGATTGGGGTTGCTTTATCCCGCGGCAACAGTGTTGAAGTAGCCCGATTCCGCGGGAAAACCGAGGACTTGGCAACACTGCTGCGGAGGGCGAGTGACCGAAGCGCGTACGTAGACACGGGCACGGCTACGTAAACAGCGCACACGGCGAGATGCGCAGGCACGCTTTTACGCAAATGGCGGAGCGCGAGCCGCACTGTGACGCGCAGGAGGAGCGAGCGCACGCGCATTCACAAGCGAATGTGAGGAGTAAGATTAATGCAGTCATTTATAGGATCTGAACCGTTGACATACTAAACAAAAATACTCTCGTAAAACAAATGATTCTTAGTTTTGGTTTGCAACGCAGAATAACCAGGTGATTAAAATAAGATATCGTGTTACACTTAAAGGGACAGTACACCCCAAAATACATTCTGTCATTATTTACTTGCACTCATGTTATTACAAACATATTAGCCTTTTTTTCTTCATTACATCACACACACACATAAGAAATAAAGTCATACACATCTGGAATGACATGACGGTGTGTAAATCATAGATTTTCATTTCTGGGTGGACTATCCCTTTGGTGATATTGTGATACATTGGATGATAATAAAATAGTGTTTTTTTGTTTTACCATGGTACTTGGTAATTGCCATATTCCTGCATCATATTTATGGTACTCCTAACAGATTACACTTGTATTACCATCGGCGCATGTCCAAAAACATGATACTACCATGGTACCATTTCCCCAAAACCAATGGCAATACCAAGTGATTACATTCACAATCAATATTTCATGTGGTACTAATTTAAATTATTTCAAAATGACGCTAAAGACCTATTTTGTGCAAATCTTTAAATATCAAGTTTCAGTGAAATACGCAACTATATAATATCTAGTATAACACAAAAATGAATTTGTTCTTTGAATTAGTTTATTGAAATTTCCGTAAGAAATACTATGATGAATGCATGCATGTTCATTCATGTCTCAATGCAAAGGGATGAATGGAAACTGCAAAATGATCAGAAATGGAGATTTTATTGGAGTTGCTTGAGTGGGAAACAGTCAGCAGTGCGGCGACACGGCATTGGAAAACAAACAAGGACATAAACACACATGGGGTTGGTCTGTACAGTTTAAGGCTCAGATGTGGCACTCTGGGCAGGGAGAACTCTGGGATTGATATTTCAGGGCAGCGATCGTCATTACAACAGCTCTCGGAGAGTTTCATTCCTCTATGCTCAACGTTCACAAGTGACAGTTCAAAAAGAAACAGAACAGGTGTATGATTCAAGTAAAAACAACATAACACATCTCTAACATACATGTGTGGCATATTCATATCCTCATAATGAACATGTGTAATATTCAACGTGAGCAGATCAGAGACGAGCCGACGGAGTGCAGATGGCACATCTTTGCGCGGTTAAATATTGTGCAAAGTTTGTCCTTTTTTAAAGTGAGCAGTAGTCAGTAGAATAAATAAATGTTGATATCTGCAACTGTTATATTTCTTCTCACACATATTCTTCAGTCCTTTATGACGAGCTCGTGGTTTCACTATGTACTGCGCTCATATAGTATTTACTAAAAGGTCTATATACTGTAGTCTTCTCACAAAAAGCAGAACTGTTCTCTTGTCATGCAGTAACAGTGATCCAGTGCAGCGCCTGTAAGCATGTGTCTGTGTGTGTGTGTGTGTGTTACTCCAGACGTGTTCAGATGACGTTTGCTGCGATTCATTCGTTGATGCTGCTGTTTCCTTGTTGATTTCTCTGAAGCATCCTTCATTTTCCACAGCATGAACACATGAGTTCCTCCAGAAAGCGTGAGGATAGTGTTAATCCTGAAAAGGAATAAAACAGAACATTCTGTCAGTAACAGGAACATGCAGTGAAGGAACAGAGAGAACCAAAGCAAAGCTTGAGTCTATTGGTGATGATGTCAAACATGTCATGCATTTCAAATAACATAAAATCACAGGCCTCAGTAACATGCCTCCATTTCAACATTATCTCACTGAAACTGAAGATCTACATTTTCCTCAGGAAAACGTCAGTGGTGCTTCCAGTGCAACGACGACAAGGGCATTGCTATGTGGTTGCTATGGTATTCAGGATGGTTGCTAGGGTGTGCTGGGCAGTTGCCATGTGGTTTACAGGGTTGTTATGGTGTTCTGTATGGTTACTATGTGGTTACTAGATTGTTATGGTGTTCTGGGTAGTCATTAAGGTATTCTGGGTTGTTGAGTGTTTTGGGTGGTTGCTAGGGTTGCATTGGTGTTCCGGGCAGTTGCTATGGTAATCAGGGTGTTTTTGGGTGGTTACTATATGGTTGCTAGGATTGTTTTTGTGTTCTGAACGGTTGATAGGGATGTTTTAGGGTTCTGGGTAATTGTTAGGGTGTTATGGGTGGTTACTATGTAGTTGCTAGGGTGGTTTTGGTTGCTAGGGTTTTATGGGTGGTTACTATGTGGTTGCTATGGTTGTTAGGGTGTTCTGGTTGGTTGCTAGGACGTTATGGGTGATAACTATGTGGTTGCTAGGGTTGTCTTGGTGTTCTAGTTGGTTGTTAGGGTATTCCGAATGGTTTCTAGGGTTGTGGTGTTGTAGTTGGTTGCTAGGGTGTCATGAGTGGTTACTATGTGGTTCTTACGGCTGTTGTTTTTTTGTACTGGGTGGTTGCTGGGGTAGCTATGGTGTTATAGGTGGTTGATTAGGTGTTTTGGGTGTGGCTAGGGTGTTCTGGGTGGTTACTATGTGGTTGCTAGGGTTGTTTTGTTGTTCTTGATGGTTGCTAGGTCGTTCTGGGTGTTGCTAGGGTGATCTGGACAGATGCTGTGTGGTTGCTCGGGTGTTATGACGAGTTACTATGGTCTTGAGGGCTGTTGCTATGTGGTTGCTAGGGTGTTCTAGGTAGTTGCTATGGTGTTGTGGGTTGTTGCTATGTGGTTGCTAGGGTGTTCTAGGTAGTTGCTATATGGTCGCTATAATGTCCTGGGTTGTTGCTATTTAACTCTGTGTGGATGCCTAGATTAGTAAACACGATTAATCTCAGTGAGCGTCATCATGTGGTCACATGACTCATGGAGATGATCTGCAGTAACGCTCTCTACCAGCAGAATGCAGTGTGATCAACCACGTCTGCTCCCGATCTCACACAATCATATCATTCTGTTAGAGGTGTGAGTAGTTAGTTCACACTCTGAAAGCAGCAGTCAGACGTCCGCAGATGTAAACAGCCAAAGCCACATCAGTGTTAGAACAGCAGCCAATAGCAGCGCTCCGAAGCGCAGCACAGCAGCCAATCAGCTCGCAGCCAGTCAAGCTTACTCAAGCTGTGATTGGCTGTGGTCTTACCTGCATCACTCCTCCGGCGTGATCTCCGTCTCTTTATGCACCACCACTTTGGTCACTGACATGTCGGGATGTTGTTCTTTAGCCTCTTTAATGGCCTGAGCCAGAGCCTGACCCACAGTGACACCACATTGTCATCACAGGCCACAACCCCAACACACACATCACCATCACAAGCCACACCCCCAACACACACATCACTATCACAGGCCAGACCCCAACACACCCCAAAATCATCATCATCACAGGTCACACCCCCAACACACACATCACCATCACAGGCCACACCCTCAACACTCACATCACCATTACAGGCCACACCCTCAACACTCACATCACCATCACAGGCCACAACCCCAACACACACATCACTATCACAGGCCACACCCTCAACACTCACATCACCATCACAGGCCACACCCTCAACACACACATCACCATCACAGGCCACACCCCCAACACACACATCACTATCACAGGCCAGACCCCAACACACCCCAAAATCATCATCATCACAGGTCACACCCCCAACACACACATCACCATCACAGGCCACACCCTCAACACTCACATCACCATTACAGGCCACACCCTCAACACTCACATCACCATCACAGGTCACACCCCCAACACACACATCACCATCACAGGCCACACCCTCAACACTCACATCACCATCACAGGCCACGCCCTCAACACTCACATCACCATCCCAGGCCCCTCAACACACACACACACACATCAGGTGTGTTTGACTTCAAGCGACACTGCAGCGAGCGATCGTTGTATGACATAACATTTCTGTGAGAGAGATTAAAAGCAATACTTTGATGTTAAGCACCGATCGGTCGCTGCAGTGCTGCTTCAAGTCGAACACACCTATCATCATCACAGACCACGCCCCTTAACGCCCACACCATGACCACGGGCCACGCCCCCAACACACACACACACACATCACAATCACAGGCCACGCCCCCAACAAATACCAACATGGCTTAGCCCCTCAACACCCACACTTCATCACAGGCCACGCCCCTCAACAACATACACATCACCACAGGCCACACCCCTCAACAACTGCACCATCACCACAGGCCACACCCCCAACACACACACACAGGTCATCACACCCATGCCCCTCAAAACCCACATCATTACAGGCCACACCCCAACATGCACACATCACAATCACAGGCCACGCCCCATCAACTCACATCAACATCACATGCCACGCCCCCAACTACTGCTGTCAGAATTATGATAAAAATATAAAAAAATTGATGCAAACTGCTGAAGTCAGTCATTAGAGTTCATTCAGGATCATTCTACAAATGCAGTCACCATCTGAAAACAAATCATCATCTCATCAACTTTTAGTATACTACAGTAATACTGTCATTTTTCTAAACTAAAATCCAGCAACTTGTAATATATGTACTTTGTTTTTTATTTAATCTATTCATCTTTCAGGACGTAAACTTAAAGCACGACTTAAAGTCTTATATTATGATCTGTTTTAATGTTTTATGCTTGTTTAGAGGATGATCTTTAAATGTCAACATTAGCACCGTGATGTTTTTTCTAGAAATAAACTGATCTGAAGGGATAATAACTCTTGAACTGTTGTTTGACAGAATGACCCTGAAGAACCATCTTAAAGCCTCAGTGAAGCTCTCACCTCGTCATGATCGATGTCTGCATCTCCTGAGATCACGATTCTCTTCTCAATCCGTGTTTCTGAGATGCCACCCTTCACCGTCTGTCACACACACACACACACACACACACGGAGCTGTTAGGACACTCGTCTGTCAGACACCGGAGGTTGTGGTGGTCAGTACTGCAACCGCAGTCAGTACCTTGGTGATGTGTGTGTGTGTGTGTGTGAGTGTGTGTGTGTGTGGGGTCAGTACCTTGGTGATGTGTGTGTGTGTGTGTGTGTGTGAGTGTGTGTGTGTGTGTGTGGGGTCAGTACCTTGGTGATGTGTGTGGTGGTGTGTGTGTGGTCAGTACCTTGGTGATGTGTGTGTGTGGTGGTAGTGGTGGTGTGTGTGGTCAGTACCTTGGTGATGT
>JAUMHE010000040.1:3052445-3067589 GCA_032359235.1 Enteromius mattozi | reverse complement strand
TGCTGAAAATACAGCTGAACATCACAGAAATACATTACACTTTAACACAGATTCACACAGAAAACAGCTGCTTTACACTGTAATAATATTTCAGATTTTTACTGTGTTTTTCATCAAATAAATGCAGCCTTGATGATCAGAAGAAATGTCTTTTAGAAGTATTAAAAACTCTCACCACTCCATAGTTTTACTGGTTGTGAGTGTCTGTGAAAAATATCACATTCTTAATATAACACATATTACTAATACCTAATACAGTAATTTAATTATTTTTTATTCTTTACAATATAAATATACCAAAACTTCATTTTTGATTAGTAATATGCATTGCTAAGAATTTAATTTGAACAACTTTAAAGATGATTTTTCTCAATATTTAGATTTTTAATTTTTTTTTACAAATAGTTGTATCTCAGCCAAATATTGTCGGATCCTAACAACCCCGAGCTCAGTGGAGAGATGATTTCTTCAGCTTGTTTCAGCAGACTGACTTGTGTTTTGTGTGTTGATGTGAATAGATCATGAGTGTTTGTGGTTAATGCTGGTGTAGTAGTGTATGAGTAGCACATCACTGGACACTAGCTCTCTTCATCTGAGTCATTACTGCTCCATTAGCTGCTCAGATATGAATCTTTAAAGTCCAGAGCCGCTGTATTGATCTGTAGTCTGACTCTAATGCTGGAGCGCTGGGACCTGCTGACGAAGCTGAACCAGCCCGAGATGATTAAATATAGTGGGTTTTGGGGTGTTTAGGGCAGCTTTGGGGTCAGATTCCAGCTGGGCACTGCGTTTTAATTAACATTCCCTTACTAGTCTGCACTGGAACGCTCACACGTGTGATTGCTAAGTCAAACATCACTAAGGGTTAGTAAGGAAACACCTGTAGGAACGTTTGGTTCTGGGATTTTTACGGTTCATTACAATGTAATGTTTTGCCACAATGGTGTATATATACTGTCTAGAAATATTAGCAAATGTGACCTTAGAGCACAAAACCAGTCATAAGAGTCAATGTTTTAAAACGGTGTTTTATAAATAAGCTGAATAAATCACATTTCCACTGATGTCTGGTTTGTTAGGGTTAGGGTTAAAAATCTAAATATTGAGAAAATCTCCTTTTAAAGTTGTTCAGATGAAGTTCTTAGCAGTGCATAGTTTACTAATCAGAAATGATTTATTTGTTTATACAACAAAAAGTTGCGAGAACTCAAGAATCTCCTGGTTGTCTTTTTAAGGAACCTTCTTTAAAGAAGCTTTTGTGAAACAGAAAGCTTCTTCAGATGTTAACAGTTCTTTATGGAACCCTTTAGCTGATAAGGTTCTTTTTGGGCATCGTGAAGCACCTTTATTTCTAAGAGTGCAGTCCAGGTTTGACTCTGAAATGCTGGAAAGGTATTTTTAGGCTCCAGATGTTTCTCTTTAAGGCTTTGGGAGTTGTGATGGATTCATGCTCGGAGAGTGAAAACAAACCTGTGAGCCAGTATTTCACCCGGAGACGCTTGGCACAGGGCTTCTGATGAAATGGACGCTGTTTTCATCAACATCAGACGCTTTTATTTGATTAAATGCACGTCCTCTATAGCACCTTCAAGAGTTAGGAAAGTCTGTTTCTGTATTTCTGAACATAGAAAGCAAAGTTAGTTTGCGTTCCTGGAGGAATGAGCTCATGATTCCTGCGTGTTTTGAGCAGCTTCTCGGGTTCGAGCAGCACATGTTTTGAGTTTAGTTTCCCTCAGCGGTGACCTACATTCATCACGGGGGTCCGCCGGACCTCCAGAATTAAAGCGTGCTCGTGAGAGTTTACCTGATCAGATCTAATCAGGTGATCATGAATGTGATCTGCTTCCAGTGTATTTTAGGACATATGCTCTGAGAAAAACCCCTGTTCTTCATCTGTTTGAGGCTAAACATGACTGTTTTTACTTGATTTAACAATGAAACTAGTCAATATATGACCACATTCACAATCTGTTTTACTTCAGTGATGTATTTCTGAGTGAAAACATTAGTTTGATAAGATTCATGACAAGCGTTTTCTTTCTGTAGAATAATCTTAGAGTTTAACTGATCAAATGGTTTCATCATGTATGAATACACGCACACATATATATATATATAATAAAATGAATAATGTATTTTTGAGTGAATTAGGATATTCCATGAGTGAACATGAGGAGTAATAGTTTTATTCATATTTTGATTCATTACTTTTATGAATGTTTGGATTGATTTAGTTGATTGTCATTTTAAAAAAATGTCTTTAGTTTTTTTAGATTTTTATTTTCTAATTTTACTTATTTTAGTTATTACATTTGTATTTTATTAGGCTATAGTTACATTTTATTTAATTTCATACAATAAACATGTTATTTTTCAGTTTTATTCAGCTATAATATCCCTGAATATTGAGCAGTCTGTTGTGATTTGATGTGAATATTCTGCCAATGGAAAGGTAAAAAAGAGAGTGTTTCTCAGAGTATTTTGTGTGGTGGTTTTTAAGCTGATTAAAGTGATTGTACAGAGTTATGTGTGAGATGTGTGTTTAAACTAAAGCGGCAGTGTTGGGTCTTTATTAGAGACACATCTGGAAACGCTCTCTAATCACACATCAGTCTCAGAGTCTGAATGGAGAGAGATGAGCTTTAGAGCTGTAAGATGAGAACACAATGGACATTAATGACATGAGAGAGAGAGAGAGGTCAGGACGAGCGAGCGGTGGGCGGAGACACACACACACACACACACACACGAGGCGGAGGGTCGTCTCGTCTCGTTCTCCTCCTGATGTCTTTCTGAGCACTGAGAGATATGCATGCTGTGTCCATGCAGTACAGGACCTGACGGAGAACAGCTCTCTGGAGATCCTGTGTGCTTTGTGTCTGTGTGGATTTATGGAGTTTGTACAGGACCTGATTGACGCCGTCAGCTGGATCAGTTCTGTCTCACTCAGTCGTCTCGTGTCTTGGAGGTTTCCAGCGCTCCTCTGAACACAGCGTGAGTCTGAAGATGCTTCACATGAGCAGAATAACTCATACTTTGAACAGTATAGAAGAAGCACTTGCGATGTTTTCTCATGTGTGTGAGTGGATAAATATGGAGATGTCTCATGTTGTCAGAATGAGTGAGAGTTACCCATCAGGCCGTGCGGTTTGAAGGAATATCCCAGGTTGCGTTTACATCTGAGAGTTATTTTCTGTGCAAATGAAAGCACATTAAGAGAGGAATTCTGAATTATCTGAACTATTTTAAGTGTATTACAAACAAAAAATAACTTTTTTTTGCTGAAGAGTCAAAGATGTTTGAAGAGTTAAAAAGAGCTGCCTTATTTTTTAGAATGTGTTTTATATATATATATACACACAATACAGATAAATCTTTTAACTCATGTTTTTAATTGTTATCATGATTTAATGATGTTATTATGATATTATATATATAGTTTTATAGTATTAGCTGTTTTGTAACCTAGTCAGAATAACCCAACTAGGTTGAGTGAGATTAAATGGAATGCAAACATTACTTTTGAGAATTGGGTTAGAGGTTATCTGTTTTTGCAAATCAATACAATTTTAGTTATTAATAAAACCATTCCTGATAAAGGAATATTCCAGGTGAAGCTCTTTACTTCAAATATTGTAAAATATAAAGTATATATATATATATATATCTCACCTGGAATATTCCTTTGTCAGGAATGGTTTTATTAATATGAGCGATAATCAGATGATGTTGTAGAGACAGAATCAGACAGAAAGAGAAACTAGGGTGAAACACGCGTGTGTGTTTTGTTTTCGTGAACCGGTTCTGCAGCGTTCCTGACGTTCTCTCGCGGATGGAATGCTTGCGGGAAGTAGTTTTCTCTGACGGCTGAAAGGCAGGAAAATTGTGTTTCCATCGAAGGCTTGATGTGTGCAAACTGAGGCAGGGACGTTTGGAGGCAATTAAGTTCTTCATGTAACACAATTCTGGCTCCATCACGAGCGGCTCTGATCGATAACTTCCTCTAAATGATGCAGGTCCACTTCCTGGCCCATCATCTTCATCCTCATCCTTATCAGCTCCTGTAGCTTATCAATATTTGATAGAAAGCCCGAGAGATTTGAGCATCCTGTCTGTTTCAGATCCTCCTCTGTTTGTAGATGTTCTCCTCCTTCACTAGTGTTTAACTAGTTTAGATTGAGTGGTTTCTTTCTGGAAGACGCTGAGACGCTGGCTGCTGATTCTCTCCTGACTGAACTCTGGTTCTTTTCACTTTTAATAATAAAGGTGCTTCACCATACCATAGAAGAAGCTTTTTTGTGATTAATCACATCTAAAATCTACGTTTTTGTTTAATATATGTGTGTGTGTGCTGTGTATATTTATTATGTAAATTTATTATATAAATACAAACACATACATGTTTATAGTTAATATATAGTTAAGAACAATATGTTATGTTTATATATGAAGTGTGTATATATATAAATATATGAATATAAATGTACATGTATGTAAATATTTCCAAATACACCTACATATATTATGTAAACAATGTGATGAATCACTTGAAGCCCTACTTTTTGACTAAATAGCTCCATAAAGAAAATCTGAAGAACCTTTATGTTTCACAAAAGTTTACTCGTGTCATAAGTATGTAGTGTCTCACTGAATGTTATGTTGCTATGAATAATGTCTTTAATAGGGTTTAATATTTTGTAAGACTTTGCTGATGTAGCACAAACTACATCCTCCCAATCATGTGACAGCTGAATAACATGTTTAATCTCAGTAAGTGTATATTATCAGACACATTTAGGATTAACTACAGATTTTAAGCTTTTATGAAACACCTTTTCTGTTAGATTTAGTGAATTAAGAGCCCGTTGTGGGTGTTTCTCTGCAGGAAGGCTCAGTATCAGCGGATAAGCAGCATGAGCGTGTCTCCCGGTGTGTCCCGGGACTCTATGGAGGACTACTGGAGCGAGGTGAAGACCATCGAGGAGGAGCGTCAGGGAGGAGCGGAGGAGATGGAGCGCGCCAGCATGGACGGTGTGTACTCAAACCCATCATTACAGTCCATGTCTCTGATGGGAACCGGCCTCAAGGGGCTTGCACACAGAGTCAACTTTTTCTTTCAAAATGCATGCTACAGATGCAAAAACACAGAAAATCCAACCTGATCGGAATTTACTAAAGGTTCGAAAGCAGTGTGTGAACATGATCGTATTTATTTCTTTTTAACATTTGAAAACAAAGCCCTTAAGCCTTAAGAATGATAACTGTAAAGATAACGCCATTAGCATCTGTTCATTGTTTTTTGTTAACAACTGTTTATTAAATTTTCTTCTGGGAACAGTAATATAAAAACAACGCTTTAAATTCTCGAGCTCATTATAGCAGGATGGATTCTGATTGGCTGTGAAATTAAAGTCTGAGAATCAGTGTCTGGTTTGCTGTTGGAGAATCAGCTCTCAGAAACTGTATGAATTAAGTGCGTAAGCAGATGAAAAAACCTGTAATATTAGCGTTTTACTAAAAATGACTATGGGTCAGTGGAGGTAAGTGTGTGACATCATCAGTGGGTGTGTGTTTGATGTTTCAGAGGCGGAGTATGAGGAGGCGTGGCTGCAGGAGGCGGGGCTCTCCACGCTGGTGACAGGATCTCAGAGCGACGGACCGACCGAGGCTCTTCTCTCCACGCTCACACGCTCACAGGCTGCCATGGTGAAGAAACGGCTGGATAACTACACACAGACGCTTCGCAAGAGGAACAGACAGCCCATGAGACACGTGCGAGACGTCTTCTCCACGCCTGGCGCCTCGGTGAGCGCTAACTGGGGCTTCAAACTGAGGATTTAATCCAGATCAAAACTAAGACTGGATTTGGATTGCATTAGGGTTGCCAGGTTTTCACAACAAAACCTGCACAATTGCTACTCAAAACTAGCCCAAAAATAGGCATTCAGGGGTAAAAGATGTGTTTTTTGACTGGATTCCCCTGGTAAAATACACATTTTAGGGGCAAAATATCACATTATTGTGGTCACTTACACCCACAGACATGAAAAACAACCCACGGCCCTTATTATGTATTTTTGAAAATGATCTTTCATGCAGTGTGTAACACAGCTCTAAGTGAATGAAAAAACTTCCTGCAAAGTTTTAAATCTGAAAGTGCACCGTGTATAAAGTCTCTCTAAAGAAAGAGTTGACTCTGAATCACTGAGTCGTTTCGCTTGACGTTTCACTTGATGCTGACATCAACATGAAACATTAGCATATTGCCGCTGACTTGTTGGTCTTTTAGAGTTGGTCTGAATGAAAATGCTAATTCATTCTTCACCACTAGGTGTCTCTTTAAGAGCGGTAAATAGCGGTTTAAAAATGCTCACGAACACTGCTTTATCAGGCATTGTGATGAAAAGAAAATGAGACCAAAATGAGGGGTTTGGAAAAATGAATCATTGAGTAAATCATTTGGAAGTCGTTGAGCAAGTAAGGTAAAAATAAACGCATATTATAAGACAATGAAAGTGTTTTTGACCTTGCTTGCATGCCAACATATTGTTGGGGACTTCCAAAACCAAAATATCAACCCTTTATAATCTATAAAAGGGGCACTTTCCCAATTCCGTGGGAAAACTGCAGACTTGGCAACACTGTCTAGTGTGTCGTGCAGCTGCTGCAGCCGTTTGTTCGGCGTCTGAAAATAACCGCCCCACTGAACGAGATCAGAATGAGCAGCGACACATGAGGTTAAAATTAGCCTCGTGACAGCAGATGAGACCGCAAAAACTTTATTTCATTCCTGCTGACTTGACACACATCTGAGTAGGGTTGCATGACGAATCGCAATGAAATCACATGATGATTCACGATTGGCCAAAAGCTGCTACAGTGTTTCTGTGATCGAGAGTAGTTCTTATTAGTACTCGATTATAGTAGATATATTTTTATTATAATAAAGTATATACACTGAGCAAAATGATAAACGCAACACTTTTGTCCATCCACCTCACAGGTGTGGCACAGCATCTTCATATGTTACACCTGTGAGGTTTATGGATTATCTCAGCAAAGGAGAAGTGCTCACTAACACAGATTTAGACAGATTTGTGAACAATATTTGAGAGGAATAGGCCTTTTGTGTACTCAGAAAAAGTCTTAGATCTTTGAGGTCAGCTCATGTAAAATAGATGCAAAAAAACAAGTGTTGTGTTTATAATTTTGGTCAGTGTAATAATGCAGTGCCTTCATCACTGTTTAGAATACGATGAAATATGTTGCGTGCCGTATTCTGTGCAAGAAGCCACAGCATCTCACATAAGGATTGATTTCAAACACGCAACTGACTTTACGAAGTTAGTTTGGAGTAAAAACATTACATTGCTTTCTGATGAAGCAGGATTTATGGCTTTACTGATAAGATGTTCATGACTATTGCACTATTGCATTGAAAAAAAAAATGGTAGGACAGGGCTTGGTTCTGTGCATTGGTTGTTGATGTGGGCGTGGCTCTCAAAGGGGCGGAGTTTAAGAGCACTCAATGATTGACAATTGTCGCTGGAGAAAATAACACCATTAGCTATTTGAACATCAGCGGCTCGACATAAAAATTCTTTTTTCTAATTGCATGCAATTGATTTGTGCATGTTTTGAGCTTGTAATGTTTAGCCTAATCAATTTCTTTTAAACAAGAAAGAAACATGCAAGATTAATTTGCACACACTTAAAAAAAACAGATTTTTCATTTCATCCAGACTTTAAAGCTGATGTTGACGTAGCGTGTCTTTTTACTAACTCAATGTAGCTAGCAACACTAAGGTACAACACCCGTAATGTATATCTGGAATGCAGTGGATCTAAACTAATGATGCAATGTTAGACTGAACTGAGAGTATATGTGTTGTTAAATGCTGCGGAGTCTGGACATGTTTAGAGGTGTGTGGTCAGTAACTGGTCAGACAGACAGAGGCTGAATCAGTCATGACTCATTCTCAGCTGCTCTGACAGCTGAAATATCTGATACTCTGACTGGATATGAAGCACAAATTCATCTGACCAGAATAGTCCAACAAATGTCCAGTGTTCAGCAGGACATCGCCTATATACAGACATTAATACACACATGCTGAAATAATTTATATCTGACATGTGCGATGTGATGACCTTGACTTGAGTGATCATGGTTATTGATCTAACCATAATTATTTACAACAATAATTATGCAGTTTAAATTTCAGTCACATTTTGCTATTAAAACACGGAAATTTAAGCATTTAAAAAAAGCCATCAAATAATAAAAAACCTAAAAAAAACAGTACACAAATATATTTAAAGACTGTATTGTATTATATTTTTACATTATATATAATTATATAAACAACTAATTTTCACAGTAAATATTGACATATTTTATTATTATATATGATTCCAATTAAAACAAAAAGTTTTGCACCACAATGCTGAACAGAATGAATTGGTTAATTGCAGTAATTTGTAGTGTAGTTACACATGCTGATTTTAGTGTTGAATGGAAAGCCAATCTGAATGGTGTGATTTCGTTCTCTTACAGTCTGAACTGACGCCTCCTATTTCTCCGAACGGACAGATCGCTCCCAAACTGCCGCAGTGGAATCCACCTAAAGGTTGGACAAAGTTTGACCCTTTTTAGACTATATACATATATATTTACATTAACACGCGTTCATTTAACAGATGCAACATCACAAGCAGCTTATCATAAGAGACGTTTGCAGTACATGATGGAAAATGCAGAAAAGTGAAGAACAAGATTGTTGTTTAAGTAGGAGTTATTATAGAAAGTGGCTGTTTATGGTTTTGACACCTTCATTTCTCACAGTTTATTCACTAAGGTTTAGAAATTGGGTTAAATAGCTGTCAACTACCAAGAGATGCTTGATTGTGTTCAGTCTGTGGGGTGGAAAAAACATACTCAGGTCATGAGTCATTTCTGATCCAGTAGTCCACTGTATGAGGAATTTTTGGCTATGTCACAGTTGACTTTATTTAGCTCTCCCTCACTTTTATAAATGAACTATAGCGTCCCACTAGTAAAACAAATATCAAAAATGATATATGCTAATTTCAAATATCTGAATAATTGTTGGTTTGACTGTAGTTCATGGAAATCCTATCATCAGAGGTGATTCATCGTGAGCTTAGTTAATGTTTCTTTGTGTTTATGTGTGTCCAGTGCCTCCACCGTGTACAGGCTTCACTCCGGACACTAACGGCTCCAGCAGCGTTTCCGAGACCATCGTTTTATCGTTTGACGTGGCGTATACAGAAGTGGCACGAGCTCATCGGAAAGGCAGCGAATGCCAGGACTGCCGGAGGATCCGTAAAGACGACAGGGATTTACCGGTGCGTTTCTGTCATAATGTGTCTCCTTTGAGTTTTAAATCTGATTCCAGTTACTTCCCATCATGTGAGGTAAATGACTAAATGAAAGATGCTTGGAAAGAATGTGAATTAAGACTATTAAATCCAGTTTAATAGTGAAATATTATTACTACTTGTGAACAGTAGTGTATATCTGCCCCAAAATGGTATGGTGTTACCATAGTTCATGTTAACAAAAGATAATATTACCATGGTAAATGTGCACAAAATGTGGTCTTACCATTGCAAATCTTCATAAAATATGGTTTTACTATAGTAAATGTGCACAAAAGCTGACATGGTATTAACATAGTAATTGTCCACAACATGGTGTTACCATAGTAAATACCTAGAACACATGGTGCTGCCATTGTGAATATGCAGAAAACATGGTGTTACCATTGTAAATGTCAGTCATATTGACAGTCAAACAATTACTTTACCTTATTGTCCACAAGTGGAAATTTGTCTTCAGCTTCACAACACATTACCAGAGGAACGCATGTAAAACTGTCAATTTAATGCATTCTTGCTGAATAGAAGCATTAATTTCTTTCAAAATAAAAAAAAAACAATTGTGTGAACAGTAGTGTATATCTGCTCCAAATAAAACAAACAAAACCCTGTCCTTCTTGTCAACACAGGAAAGGTAATTGTCCAGCAATCTCAAGGGGTCTACCTAATGCACCTTTTACTGGCAGTGTTTGTTCTGTTGCTTGAAACAAACAAGCAGCGTTTACTGAAAGCATCTTCCCTGGATAGCGAGCTGGGATCAGATGCTGCTGTCTAATGCGGTTTGTGGTCTGTTCTTCAGAGTTTTCAGATAGTCAAGTCCAGACAGGGTGTGACGCGAGTGAGCGATCTATCGTCTGAGGACATCAAGAAGATCGGCTACATCTCCCTGATCGAGCTGACCACCTTCTACGACTTCCTGGCCATCGAGATGAAGAGGAACCGTGTGGTGCGCAGTAAAGCACGAGGTGTGTGTTGTCATGTCGAGAAACTACGTAAAACTGGCTTTTAACAATGTTGTTTTGTTCCCACAGACAGCAGAATACAATTACTACTGTAAATGCCCATAAAACATGATCTCACCATAGTAAATGTCCACAAAACCATGGTATTACTATAATAAAACATCTAAAAACATGGTGTTACCATTATAAATATTCATAAACATGGTGTCACTATAGAAAATAAATATCCACAAAAAACATGGGGTAACCGTGGTAATAGTTTACAAAATGTGGTGTTACTTTTGTAACGCCCATAAAAGATGGTGTTACCATAGTAAATGTGCACAAAAGCCATGGTATTACCATAGTACTTGTAGTGTTACCATAGTAAATGTATATAAAACATGGTGTTACCATGGTAAATATGCATAAATTTGTGGTGTTACTATTGTAAATGTTCATAAAATGTGATGTTACCATGTTAAATGTGCACAAAAGCCATGGTATTACCATAGTAATTGTGGTGTTACCATAGTAAATCTCCATAAAAGATGGTGTTACAATGGTAAATGTCCACAAAAGCCATGGTATTACCATAGTAATTGTGCACAAAACATGGTGTTACCATTGTACACGACGGTCAGACACTTTACTTTATTGTCCACAAGTGGAAGTTTTCTTTGGCTTCACAACCAGAGGAACTCATGTAAAACTGTCTGTAAATGCTGTTGTTTTGTTTTCACAGATAGTGGCATATTCGGCGTTCCTCTCACTACGTTGCTGGAAAACGACCAGAAGAAATACCCTGGTTCCAGAGTTCCTCTGGTTTTTAAGAAGGTACGCTCATCTTTCCTTCTTTGGTTGTTAGAACTGAGGCTGGAATGTTGTGATCGAGATTGCGAGTGTTGGCTTTTCTGGAAAGTTCCCAGTCAGCACTTCTCAGGGCTCAGATACTAGTCCCTCCCGCATCCTTGGACGGAGCCATGGTGCGTTATCTCACATTATCCTGACCTCACGGCCCACGCTCGTCTCCGTTACAGAGGATTTCCAAAAAAACAAAGGCGGTGACCAGAAGTGCTCTGGTTTGTTTTACACGCCTGTGTTGACCTCGATCTCTGTTTTTAAGTGGATTGATGGAGGCCGTTTATTGTTTCACTGGAGATAGGTTTACTGAGGAAACACTTACAAACACAGAGATGGAGGATTAAAATAGACGGCTTAATAAACCTTCAGCAGTGAGTCCACTCACCCTGAGATTCTTCCAGCATTGCAACAGCCTCAGTATTTGTGTTGGGTAACTCGAGAGCTGACGAGAAGATACGGAGACCCCCGGCTGGTAGAAATCCCCCACACAGCGGTGTGTGAGACAGCTGATGAGTCTGATGCTCTTATCAATCACTGATAGAGACTCTGGAATCTCAGTCATCTCTGTCAGAAAACAACAGCACACAGACACTGATCTCCTGGTGTTTACATGCCACGCCAAGCTACTTCAAAACAATACTGTGGAATTACCATGGTACATGTTCAAAAAACATGGTTTTAGCATAGGAAATGTCCAGAAAACATGGTGTTACTCTAGTACATGTTCAGACAACATGTTACTGTAGTACATTTCTGGAAAACATGGTGTTACCACAGTAGATTTTCAGACAACATAATCTTGTCATTGTGAATATCCAGAAAATATAGTGTTAACATGGTAAATGTCCTGATAATATGGTATTGTCATCGAAAACATCTGGAAAACAGTGTTACCATAGAAAGTGTCCAGAAAACACGGTGTTACCATAGAAAACATCCGGAAAACATGGTGTTACCACAGAAAACATCTGGAAAACATGGTGTTACCAAAGAAAACACCCAGAAAACACAGCGTTACCATAGAAAACATCTGGAAAACATGGTGTTACCAAAGAAAACACCCGGAAAACACGGCGTTACCATAGAAAACATCTGGAAAACATGGTGTTACCATGTAAATGTCCAGAAAGCTATACTAATACCCATCATGTACGTTTGTGTATCTTATGTGTTGTTGTTGATGATGTTTGTGTTCATGTTTCAGTTGTTGTATAAACTGGAGCAGACGGGGTTACAGACGGAGGGCATTCTCAGGGTTCCAGGATCAGCGTCCAGAGTGAAGGTAAATGATCCATCTTTACTCCAGAACCACAGCGTCATTCACACAGCAGACGTAAGCTTCATTCTCTGCAGGATTTGTGCTGTTGCCGTGTTTTGCCTCATGTGCATCAGTGACACATCCGTAAAGCATCTGACCTGGGTTTCTCCCACTTATTGCAGCTTTATTTCCACAGTCTTCAGCGTTAGTCATCCACGAGTGAAGAACAGCAGCTCAGGATGAGAGATATGAAGTTAGAAGGTCAAATAAGACTCGCAATGTGCAAGACATGCTGCTAGGCTTGGGCGGTAATACGGTATACCGCGGGATCTAAAAATAGCAACAGTATCAGTTTCAATACCGTTATACCGTCATAAAAAACAATATATAGGAGACAAGGATTAAATATTAAATATAATTTATTTAATGGCTAAAAATGCGTATGCGTGGTTGTCATCACGTGACAGTGTGGAGGAGAAAGAAGGAGGTGGGGAAAGATGGCAAATCGCGCACCAAGTGACCTGGTCTCGAAAAAGAACACAACTTCTGCAGTTTGGCAGTATTTCGGGTTTCGACCGAACGAGAAGGGAGAGGCGGTAAATACGGACGAGGCAATTTGCAAATTGTGCAACAAAAAGGTGACCGCGAGAGATGGAAATACCTCGAACCTAAGGTCGTATATACGAAACCACCATCCACTCACTGCTGCGAGGATGGACCCGAGTTCACTCAGTGCAACGGTTTCAACGCCTCCCGACACAGTGGAAAAAAAGTCTTTTAAGGACATGGTAAAGGTCCTAGATGCCCAGTACGAGCTGCCTGGACGGAAATATTTCTCACAAACAGCCGTCCCACATTTATATAGTAAAGTTAGAGACAATGTTCAAGTGCTGCTGTCAGCATGTGGTCATGTGGTCGTCAGTTAGCATGACACCATATATGTCTCTGACTGTCCATACTATTACACCTGACTGGAAACTTGAATCCAAATGCCTCCAAACTACGTATTTTCCTGAGAGTCATACGGCGGACAATCTTGCTGCTGCGCTCAGAGCTGCACTTTATTAATGGCAACTTGACGAGAAAAAACTTTCAGACATAACCACTGACAAACGCTGCCAACATTCATGCCGCAATCAGGTCCCTGCATTGGCCGTGGCTTAACTGCTTCGGTCACAATCGTCTGTCACAAATGGATTGCATGACCAGAGGCAAAAAACCGAGCGCGCCCTCGGACTATGCCGTAATATTGTCGGGGCCTTTTCACACAGCTGGCAACGTAAGCATGCACTCCACAAGAAGCAAGTGGACTTGGGACTCCCAAAACATAGTCTCATAACGGTAAGCATAAAACGTGCAGAGAGTTCGCCAGGGGCAGGGGCTCAAATGTGAAAAAAAAAAAAAATTTATATATATATATTATATATATGCTTTGCATCACATAAATAAATTATTTTGAAAAGTAGGCTATATTAAAATAGAAAACCATTTTTTAAATTGTAATTTTTTTTCCTGTATTTTTTATCAAATAAATGCAGGCTTGATGCGCATAAGGGACTTATTAAAAAAATGGAATAATATACATTAATGGACTTTTTTATTCATTCATTCATTTGTTTATTTAGGCCTATTCATTCATTTAATCCATCCATCCGTCGGCAGGACTGCGCAACTCGCTGGGGCTCTAAACTGGCAATGGTGGAGCGCATCCTCGAGCAGGCCCAAGCGATCAGACACGTCCTGTCTCATGACAGAAGGAGCAGCCTGTCCCTGACCTGGCGGACATGGACGTCTTGAAAGCTGTTGACGAAGCACTGAAACCAGTCGGTGACTTCACTGATATTTTGTCAGGAGAAAGTTATGTGACCAGTTCCTGTATCCTCCCCATACTACAGCTCTGCAGGGACAATGTGTTGGCTGTGTCAGAAAATGACCCCCAGCTAACAAAGTCAATCAAAACTGGAGGCCAAGTATGAATCCAATTCAGTGCGCAAAATATTGCGAAAATGCACTTTCCTCGACCCTCGTTACCGTGGAGGATATGAGACGGATGACAACGCATTGGCTGAGACCAAGGCTGAATTACAGGCTGAGATGGTGAGCTTAGAGGCAGCAGGTCCAGTGGCCATCAGAGTGGAAGAGGGAGAGGTGCAACCCGAACCCTCACCAAAAAAGATGACTCTGGGAAGTATGCTGCAAAAAAAAAGCTGATGCCATGGCAGGTCCCGTCGGCATCGGCACCGTAGAGGACCGAGTCGGAGCTGAAATAACAGCCTACTGTTTGGAGCCAGGTACTCAAGGAGATGAGGACCCACTTCTCTGGTGGAAAAATGCTGCTGGGCGTTTTCCCCAGATGTCACGAGTGGCACGAAAGTTCCTGTGTGTCTGTGACAAGCACACCACCTGAGCGGGTTTGCAGCACCACAGATAAAGTTGTCGGTCCAGAACGTGCCCTGTTAAAGCCGGACAAAGTAAACATGCTGGTTTTTCAAGCGAGAATTCTTGACTAGATTGGTGCCACTCGTTCCTATTCGTACTGTGTTTATTTTTATTTATTTAATTGATTCAAGTATTTTTATTTGGTTTAAGTTAAAAACAGTATTGGAAAGAAGAAGTTTTTGTTTAGGACTATTGCTTTGCAATACTTTTTATAATATGGATGATGATGTTTATGTTAAT
>JAUMHE010000040.1:3035662-3045844 GCA_032359235.1 Enteromius mattozi | reverse complement strand
ACACACACACACAGACAGAGACACACACACACACACGTTTCTTTCTGTGAATTGTGGGGACTTTCCATAGACTTCTATTACTTTTATACTGACCAAACAATATTTTCTATCCCCTAACCCTAAACCTACCCCTTACAGAACACCTGTTCAGTTTAGAGCAGGTCATAATGAAGGTAAAGCGTACCAGACACTCTCCGTTGATATCACAGTCGCTGGCGTGATCGTTACACTCACACTGAAGACAGTTTCCTCCGAACAGAATCCCACCGACCCGATAAAACCCCGGCATACAGTACTGAAGAGACAAACAGAGCTGGGTTAATAACTTCTGCTTCATTACTCCTTTACTCCTGATAGAATGACCCGGAAGTGGTTTCTCACCTCACAGGAAGTGCCTGAGTAACCCCACGGACACTCGCACTGCTCCACGTCCAGAGGGAGTTTAGAGAGACCCAGGTTTGTGTCTCCAACACCTAAAGACACGGAGCTCAGCCTGTGGACAAAACACACATATACCTCTATTACATACATATATATTAACAATTAAAATATTTATAAACATTTAAAAAAATTAAATAATGTTTTGATGTTTTATTGCTAGTAGCGATACATGCTAGTTTATATACCTAAAGTTAAATTAAAACATATATTATATCAATAATATAAATAATATAACAAATACTATTAATAATTACAGATATTATTGATATATTTAATAAGAAATAAATATTTAAAACTTAAATTTATTAACATAATATATAAGATTTTTTATATTATATAGAGTTATTAAATTCTATATGTATGTAAAATTATAAAATAATGTCAAATAACTATATAATAAATAATATGTAAATTTAGCACTAATTACATACATTGATATTTTAATAACAACTAATACATAAATAATTTAAATAAACAATATCTACAATGAAAATTGTAAAAATAAAATAAAAAATATAAAACTATAAAATAACGTAAAATACAGTTTTATGGTTAGAACAAATAATTCTATTTATGACAAAATGCTTGTGATTCTTCAGATGATGATACAAACATTACAATGATACAATGTGTTTTTGGCTAATGCTACAAATATACCTCACTGACTGGTCTTGTGCTTCAGGGTCACATATATTAAATATACATATATGAATTTTTTTTTTATAAATGATATGAATATAAAGTGACCTGAGCGCTCCCTCGGCGCTGTCCTGCAGCTGAACTCTGACCCTGAGCGCAGCGACGTCCGCCAGCACCGTCATCAGCTCGTCTCTCTGAACGCTTCTCCCGCTGCGAGCGTCGCTGAACGAGCTCGGCAGCATCTGGAGAGAGACCAGCTGCTCCGTGTGAGCGTTCAGCAGCAGACGAGCGGCCCGAGACTGAGCCAGCGTCCGGCCGTTCCCCTGAAACAGTCACATTTCAGCTTCACACTTCCTCTTTTTGATTGCCGTGACATCATAAGACTTCAACAAGGTCATCATGTAGCACATAAACAATTAAATATCTGACAGACAAATCATTTGAGTCTCCAGTCAAGCAGAAGTAATTCTAGCGTGATATGAATGCAGAGTAATTATCACCTTACCTCGATAATTACGCTGAAATGAGCTTGAAGTGTTTTGTCTACGTTTTCCTCCGATGTGTCATAAGCAACGCTGTACTTCAGGAAGCTTCCATATGACGTCAGCTAAAAGAGAAATAATGACGATATATTAGCTAAACCAGTCAGAATACTGAGTTATTAAATAGGTTCTCAGATGATTGTAGATCATTATATATAGTAACTTCACAGAAACAAACCAGAAAATAAGAGTTAATTATTAATTAATTATGAAAAAAGTTCAATTTCAGCTGTAAAGCAGCTCTAAAGAAGACTATATGGCCATTATTTAGATGAAAAGATACAATAATACTACATAAATAATACTAATATAACTTTTTTATTTTATTTCCAAGACTGTTGCAGCTAAAACTAGTGTTATCATTAACTAAAAAATTGGGGAAAATAAATAAATAAATAAATAAAATTATATATATATATATATACACACATTAGTTGGCAAAACAAATGTAAAAAATATGAAAACATAAATAAAATACAAATAAAATAAAAATATAAAAATAAAAGTTAATTCAAAATATGAACAAATATTATATAACAAGCTACAGATTTAAATATTTAGATCAATTTAATTAAAATTTGATTAATTATGAGATTTTAAAATCTGTCAAGTGCAAACAATAAATGTATTTAAAAACAATAAAATTAATAATAATTAAAATTATATCCATAATAGTACATCACTGATATACTATTTTAAAATGTAATATTATGATATTTAAAAATCTGTAAAGTGCAAAGAAAAAGTTTTTTACTTTAATAACCCTGCACGGTTAGCTGTCTAAATAAATGAAGCAATATAAAAACTAAACTAAACTACAGTTTAAAGCTGTTGATTATATATAGAACAATATATATTGTTTTTTGGATATTTCTCTACAGAATCAATGCAGTTTTGATATCATCATGAATTGAGAGCTGATGTAAACTAATGTTATAATTACTCATATTAACATCATTAATCACCCGGGGCGAGACTCTGTGGATGTGTGTAAGCTAATTATCTGCTAATGAGTGTGTAATGACAGGCCGGCGGCTGAAACACAGAGATCAGAGAGAAGTGTGAGGTGCAGATCACCTTGTTGTTGAGGAAAGACTCCGGAGCGGCCCACGACCACACGGACCCGACCCCAGACGACTCCGAGACATTAGAGACGATGAGGTTATCATCTGAGACGGGAGACGTGAAGACGCTGGAGCGGTGAAGAGATCGAAGGAGAACACCGTCTCTGTGCTCCACCTGAGAAACAACAACACATCACTCACACTACAGCTTCAACATGTGTTCACCTTCACTGCAGAAACTCTGTGTAGTTATTAGTTATATGTACAGCGCTGGCCAAAATGATTAGAACACTAGTATCATCAGCAGCTAAAACTGGTTTTAAGTCAGTTATTTTTAGCTTCTGCTTTAGTGTGTGTGGAGGAAATATCAGTTTAGATTTACAAACACTCATTTAGTCATTGGTTGTAATAAGATTGAGATCTGATCTGATCATCATCAGTCTGTCTGGAGTGACATGAAGAACAGAACAAACTGAGACAGACTCAATCCAGAAGAACTGTGTCTCTGAGACGCTTCGAGAAAGACACCAGCAGAGCTCCAGAACTGTTAAGTTAGAGGCACTTGTGTAAAAATGCTGTGAAATCAGGATGCTGTCAAAAATAATGTCATCAATAGATTTTCTTTATCAATTAACTAAATTAAATCAACAATCTAACGGCTTCAACTGTCTAAGTGTGTTTGTGTGTGTTTGTGTGTGTGTGTCTCTGAGTAAGTGTGTGTGTGTGTGTGTCTCTAAGTGTGTGTGTGTGTGTGTCTCTGAGTAAAAGTGTGTGTGTGTGTGTGTGTGTGTACAAACCGAGCTGCTGAACCAGGTGGAGCTCTCACACACTCCTGAGACTCCGAAGCAGAAGCACTCGGTGCATCCCTCAGGATTACTGGCCTGGAGGTTAAAGAAACCCTGCTTACACAGATCACAGTTAGAGCCCATCACATTGACCTGCAGAGAGACGGAGAGACCAGGATTAATGATTTCAGACGCACGTCAAGAAAGATCTGACACCAGAAGTGTTTCTACAATTACACTAAAAGAGCTTTTACTGGATAAACTTTATCACAGACAGAAGATATGAGGAGGTTGAGAGAGAAACAGGACAGTTTAATCATTTAGAGCCTTAGTAATTCACATCCGTCACTCCTCTTGTTTTCTTGCTGTCTGTGAAATGATTGTGTGTTTTTCAGTACCTTGCACACACACTCGCTGCAGGGGTCGATGTTGTGGCTTCCGGCCAGGTTACACTCGCAGCGAGTGCATTGTGGGAAATCTCTGAATCCAAACGCACAGCGGTCACACTTGTCACCCGCAAAGCCCTCCTTACACACACACTGACCCGCGGTCAGACCTGCAGAACACACACACACACACACACACAGCATCAGCTCAAACACTGCTGCGTTCAGAAACACGGCGTCTCACAAACAGATGAGGTCATACTCCACCTGCGGCGAGGTTAGCGTGATCATCGTCTCTGACACACACCAGACTCTCCGAACCTCTCGAGTCACAGCGACACTCAACACACGGGTTATCAGCGTACGGGGACACCTGCAACACACACGTCATGTTCAAAATGTTTTAAAAAACATGACTCGAGTCTTTATTGTGGTTTTTCCCATTCCACAACATCTCATGTTTTTAAAGGAACTCTTTGTGATTGTTGCTGGTCATTTGTATTAAACTATAAATGCGTACATGATGCTGTTTGGTTTCTAATTGTTTAAACAACTTAATTAATTATATATGGTCTATAAACATTATTTACAACATCTTTTTATTTATACACGTGTATAAATGTATTTATTATTATTATTTTATATTACAGTATATGAATCATACATATTAAAATGACATGTTTAAATAAAATATAATATATGCCTAAATAATAATAAATAAAACATAAATACATCCAAAATATATTTAATTTTTACAATTTAAATAAGTAGGTGAAATATTTATTAATTTTTTTAAAAATTATGAATAACTTAAAAAATATTTGATTAATAATAATTATTATTGAATTCAAACTTTAATAACAAAAACTGATTGATATACTGAAAAAACATTGATTAATTTAATTAATCGATTACTTATTTTGTGATACCAGATTTTTTAAGACCTGTATATTCTTCAATAAATACAATATATATACAGACGGGGGCTCTTTATATACTACAGTTATGTTACTTTAATATTATTAGTACTTTTAAGTATTACTCTTTTAAGTCAAAAGGAGGCCCCACTGCTTTATGAGAAACAACAGAGACATTATGTGTGACTTTTCTTTTCTCCTTTATCATAAGTTTATCTGTTCTTTCTGGCTGTTTGTTTAATGTTTACAGCTGTCATCTGTACAATCCTTCACACACACACACACACACACACACACACCTGGTGTGGTCTGTAGTATCCGTCCACACAGGTTTGGCAGTTCACTCCCGCTGTGTTCTGAGAGCAGTTCACACACACTCCTCCTCCTACAAACTGTCCGTGTGTGTTCACGCTCAGCCGCAGGTCTGCCACCGTCTGGTTGTAGTAACAGTCAACGGCTTTGTTGTGACAATTACACTCTGATCAACGAGACAGAAAACAGAGACCAGGAGGGAAAGCGTGTTTGCTTCTGTGCTCACGAAATATGTCCAGGACATTTTTCATCACATCAAGTTATCAGTAATATATTTTTGCATTGTGACTTAATTTTCAGTTATTGTAATGCAAATTAAATTACTGATAAAAATACAATACATATTATATTCCATATTTAAATAAAAATATAAAATATACATAAATAAATAATAAAAGTATTTTTTATCTTTTTAAATATGTAAATGTAGTATTTATTAATTTAATAAAATAATTATTCATTTATGAATTATGTTTTATTTTTCTCCATTTTTTAATTTATTTATTAAATATTATATTATATATTACATATCATTCATGTCATTTTAAATTTCATGTTTGTTTGTTTGTGTTGTTGTGAAGTAAGTGTTATTTTGTGTCTCACTCTCGCATGTGTTTCCGTCGGAAAGCGTTCCAGGTTGCCATGGCTCCTGATGGTATCCAGGGCAACACTCATTACAGCTCTCTCCACAAGTATTGTGTTCACACACACACTGCAGCTTCTGTGCAGACAAAAGAGAGCCAGTGAGACACACACACACACAAATCCTCAAACATAGGGTTTATTTTAAACTAGATTGTATTTCATGCATAAAATAAATATCGCTTAATTCAAGTGATCATCATTTTTACCTTGGTAACAGGGTCCCAGGGGCAGCTCTGGGCGTGGCCATAACAGATACACATCCCGCCCACCGAGATGTCCTTGATGGAGTAATAATACTGCGAACCAGAGCAGGACAGAGTTCACTTCAGCTATTACTCCATTAACAAGAGAGTACTGTGTCCTTCAAAGTACCTTTTAAAAATAATGTTATATAAATATTTAAATATAGAATGTATATAATTTACCTGTGATTTATTAATTTATGCATATAATTTTTTTTTAAATAAATATTTAATTTGAATTATAGTCTATATATTTTAAATATTAAATATGAATGTCTGAATATTTAAAATGTATATACTTTTTTAAAAGTATTTTTTCATTATTTATAATTTATCTATATAATTGCACTAAATTTAAAAAAAATAAATAAATAAATATTTAATATTTACTGTATGTAATTTATAAACAAATTGTCATTTATTAATACTTTATGCATATAATTATTACTTAAAATGAATACTTAAAACTGTTTAAGTTATATCTTGAAGTACCTTTTAAACATTAAATGAAATAAATATTTAATACAAATGTTCGAATATTTAAAATGAATACTTTAAATGTATATAATTTCTAAATATAAATTATAATTCTCCTGCTATTCCTGTAGATCAGACAGAAGAACATGGCGCTAGCGACACCAAGCTCATGGGTTCGATTCCTCAGAAATGCATGAACTGAGCGTTTTGGATAAAAGCATCTGCTGAACACATAAACGTACGTCTGGTGATCATTTCACAGTAAAGCAGTCTAAAGTGGGTTTAAAGCGGTGCTCTGTACCCGTCGGGTTACAATGGGGTCCACGTCTTTGGGGTCACGGTAGCTGAGGGTCATGAGGTCAGCGTTGAGCGTTCGGATTCTCTGCAGACGCAGGCGGATGAAGCGGGCGGAGGTGAACTCCAGCAGCTCCGGGGTCAGGTCGTCTGCACTGGGACGGCCGTTTATCAGAGACGTGTGGATCTGAGGTGTCAGAACAGTCCAGTTTGACCTTAATGACCTCGAGATGTCTTACATTTGTTTCAGAATATGTAACTACATCTATTGTGTCAGAATGAATGAATCACCCATTAAATGATACAAACTCTTCCCAGCATTCCGACATCATAAAAATAACACAGAAATTATATTATCTGAGCACACTATAACAGATCCAGGCTATTATTGTTAACTGAAACCATAAAAAATGTAAATAAAATACACAAATGAAATTAAATTTTAAAAAACTTTAAAGTTAATTTATTTCAGATAATTGTGAAAGCAACATGTCTAATTTTCATTTAGTTAAAGTTGACTCATTTAAATAACTAAAACTGAAAAAAAAATAAAAAAAACTACAGACTTATATATATAAAAAAGAATAAAAATACAAAACAAAATATTAAAATGACTAAAACTCCAAAAAATGTAAACATAACAAAAAATGTACCAATTCTAAATATAAATAAAAACTATACTAGTATATCAATGATGAAATGACCATGTATATCATAAAAATTATATATACATAAAAAAAATATAATCTGAGAAGCGACTAACGTGCCCAGGCTGGGCTATTACTGGACTTAAAAAAATTACTTAAAATAAAACTAAATAATTAAAATCTTAAACAAAAAAGTAACAAAATTATTAAAATTTTCAAAATTTTCATAGAAACTATTTGGAAATATTGATAGGAGTTAATAAGAATAACAAAACACAACTAAAAATGTAAGTAAAAGTAAAATAAAAACTACAAAATATTAATAAAAACTAATACAATTACAAAAACACGATGAAAAATTAACCATTGAAACATGAAAAGACTAGCGTCACTGACACCCCCGTTACCCAGCATGCCCTGCTCACCTCGCCGTGCTCCAGCGGCACCAGGCGTGAATAGTAGGATGTACAGATGACCTCGTCGTCTCTCTTGTATGTGGGCGGCCCGAGGCGGGGCGTGATGTTGTACCGGGTCAGACACTCGGTGTCGCTGATGGCGTAGTACTGCCACGGCTGGAAGGTCACTCCGTCCAGAGAACGCTCCAGGATCCAGTTCCCGGGCCGCGGGGAGTTCGCCGCTTTAATAATGATGTAAGCCACCTGGAAGACCTGCAGGACCAATGACAGAGTTAGTATATCCTTAACTAAACAACAGAAAAACAAATTTACTCCACAACAAGAAATATGAATACACTTTTTTTATTTCAGCCAGTGGCCAAAACAATAGTGCTCAGTTAGTTCAGTTAGTTTAACTCAGTACTAAAATACAGTGATGAAAAATGTATAACAATAAAAATAAAGACAAATAAATAAAATAAAGAAAAAAAAAACATGACGAAAACAAAACACAATTACTCAAATGAAAATGGAATATCCAAATGAAAACTAATTTAAAATATTAAAACTACATTAAATTTAATAACATTTTAAAAATATTATTTCCAAAAAAAAAAAAAAAACTGATAAAAACAGCAACAGCACAAGATTACTAAAAATAAATTAAATTAATATAAAATAACTAAAAATACAAAATACATTTTAAATATTAATAAAAACCATAATAGCATAAAAACAATGTGAATCATGACTGTCTCTTCCGGTGGTCTTTTGTAATCTGTGTGTTTGTCTGTGTTTACTGGATACAGATGAGGACACACACACACACACACACACACACAGATCTCTGAATGTAAATGACAGAGCTGGTCTTTATGTATTTGATCTGTGTTCAGGAGATTTCTGGAATCCCCGAGTGAAGAGAAGATAGCAGCGGATGGAAACGAATGATCACAGACCGACGTTTCCCTGAAGATCAGAGCAACATTCACCGACACGCTGAAGCACAGCTGTCATAATCACCGCTTACAACACTCCATTATGGGATGGTTGCTAGGGAAAACAACAACAACTGCTGCATTTTAATAAGAGCACAAGAAGATCTTCATGTTGATTTCTTCATTAAGGTTTAAAGTCAACATGAAATCGTTCACTAATCAAGAAAAAGAGAAATATTTTATTATCATTCAGACACTATTATAACTCTTTGTCATTTTAAATCCGTCATTCACTTTAATTTTAGTTCAGTTTTAGTATTTTATTTTCATTTTTCATTTTAGTTAAATTAAATAAAAAATGAGAAATGCCACTTTGGCATTTAATTTAAATAAAAACCATTTAATTTTTTAATAATTTATTATTTTAGTTTATATTAACTTAATTTCAAGTGATGAAAATGCTTTTACAGTTTTATTTATAACTCTGGTACTTCAAGTAAATATTTTATGTCAAAGAAGTTCGACTACTATTTGTTCAAGATACAACTATTTGAAAATCTGGAATATGAGGGCGCAAAAAAAATCTAAATATTTAGAAAATCATCTTTAAAGTTCTCCAAATGAAGGTTTTATCAATGCATATTACTAATCAAAAAATATTTATAGTAGGAACTTTACATAATATCTTCATGGGACATGATCTGTACTTAATATCCTAATGATTTTTAAAGTGAAAAAAATGCTTTTAGGGTTTTAATGGTCAACGATTATAACCGTTCCTTAAAGTAAATATGTTTTGTCAAAGGGGTTCGACTGACATCGCTGATATAAAAAAATATTTGGTTGCTAATTAATCTTTTAAATAGTCCCAAATGTACTCTGAGCAGGGTTTTTTGCTGTTCAGAGAATTCTCTTTATCATGAGTCTAAACTTCACATTAGACAAAATAATCATTGAATTCTGTGACATCAGTTCCTGAAAATAAAATAACACACTGTGTCGTCTGAACAAACTCAAGGGCATCTGGAAAACTCAAAACAGCAACAGACTGAAAGACTTTCAGAGAAAACACATCATTTGTTACTATTCTGTCTTTTTTGATGAGTCAAATCTCACCAGATTCACACGTTCAAGATAAATACACAGCATCAGAGGAAACCAGCTGATCGTCATGATCCTGTTAACACAAGCTGACCAAACAAACACAAGCCAAAGAGCCATTTGGGGCCCGTTATCACCTGTGGCCCCCAGACAGCATAAACACACACCTTCTGCTGTCCAAACACCTCTGGAGGAGCTTCAGCAGCTGTGTTAGTGCTCACACACACACACTCACACTCACACACACACACACACTCTCACACACACACACACACACACACATGTTGGGTGTCCATGTTTTATGGGGTCTCTCCATAGGTGTAATGGTGTTTATACTGTACAGACTGTATGTGGTAT
>JAUMHE010000040.1:3014176-3035562 GCA_032359235.1 Enteromius mattozi | reverse complement strand
TATAAGCTTGTTTCCTCATGGAGACCTAAGAAATGTCCCCACAAGGCCAAAATTTACTGGTATTCCTATCTTTGTGGGGACAACTGGTCCCCATAAGGTGATAAATACCAGGTGCACACACACACACACAGATACACACTCACACACACACACACACACAGACAGACAGACAGACAGACAGACACACACTAATAATTCTCTCTCTCACACACACACAGACAGACAGACAGACAGACAGACACACACACACACACAGACAGACAGACAGACAGACACACACACACACACACAGACAGACAGACAGACAGACAGACACACACACACACACACACACACACACACACACACTCACTCACTCACACACACACACAGATTGTGTGTTACATCTCATGAGCGCAGATTCACAGCAGTTCCGAGTCATTTGTTGCGCGCGCTCTGCGTATTTACGCGACGCATCATCCACACAGTTCCCAAACGAACTAAACTTCGGCTCGGTTCGACCCGCTCGCTCCTCGAATACAGCAGGCGCAACTGGTTTGAGCAAAACCCCCCGTTAAACGCGTTAAAGTGTCTCCACGCGGAGAAGCGGAGCGCACGGTTAAACTCCACCGGAGACCGACAGCACGAAACGCCCCTCTGCTTGCGTCGCGGTGACGTCACGCTCCCCCGGCGGCGGTCCTAAAGTCGGTAACGAGCGGACAGACACAGTTGAGTTCAACTAGTCCGGAGACGCTGACGGGGGTGTAACGTTAACAGCTGCTCAGACTAACGGGAATAATTTGGCGCCGAGCGCGAGAGGAGCGCGGGGTGGCGTTCGCGAGACTCCCGCCATGGACCGGAGACTTTTAACGGCTTTTCTCTTCTCCTCCGTTATTTTGGTGATCTCCGCCGGAGCGGCTCAAGAATCCCAAGGTAAGACCGTCGGTTGTTCCCAAAGACAAGTCCCTCCGTTCACACGGTAGTCTCCGGAGATTCTCCTCAGGCGCCTAACGGAGAGAATCTACTTTATAAAGTTACTTTATTTGCGCGAATTAGCGGCTGCGACGCGTTTGATGTCAGATTGACCACAGCCCAAACTTTCCCTCAGAGCCGCTGGCGCCCAAATCTACCGAAATCTACCGAAATCTTCCGGTCTTCCCCGCTTTCTGAGGAAAGATGAGCTCGGTTTCTCTGTACATCTCGTTTCAAACATCCACCCCGCGTCGTTTCTGATAAATAACCGACGAATATTTCTAGAAAATCTTTGGTTATTCAGCCGCTCGCTCGGTTTCTCCTCGTTTTCTTCGCTGCCGAAGTATTTTAGTGGACGTTTATATCATTTGTTTTTTGTCTAGCCTACCATAGATTACACAGGGAACGTTCTCTAACGTTCTGGAAAGTTATGAATAAACGTTTTTTCATGAACGTTAATAGTTCAATGTTCTCCACACATTAGCACAAACATATTATTTACACTTTTTTTATATGAAACGTTCATGTAACGTTTTTTAAATGCTACTATTTGTTTCAGAACGTTCGCAAGACTTCTGAAAACATTCAGAAAAACTTAATGGGAACGTTTGCAAACCTTTTTTACTTGTTTTGACGCATAAATTCGTTGGATATGCTACACATTACTATAGTATTACCATCATACCGTGAATATGACAGTATGTTTAGTTTTCTTATCAGAAGTGAGCCGTTAGTTTCTGTGTTCTGTCTGTCACCGTGTTTAACTAGATAGCAGACTCAAACACACAGAGAAAGGCATGCCTTTGTGCTATTTTTATCTGTAGTTATTCTATAATCGTATTTTTTGTGCGAAGCAGTCAAACACAGACAGAGACCCTCGATGCAGAAGAGTCCGTTTCATTGCGTTTCCATGAAGTTCCTGAGCTTACTTTCCTAAAGTGCATGTCCCAGTAAATGAGACCCATCTGTGACTTTAATGAAAACCATGAAAGTGTACGAGCAACCAGTTCCAGTTAAAGACCTCAGCTGTGCATTACACGCGCTTTAATGTGCTTTTATGAATGACTTCAGTGTTGAGACGTGTCGTCTTAAGATGCACGGTAAATAGTACACAGTGTTTTAGAGTTAAACTCTATTTCACGCATATCTAAATAATAATATAGCTGTTTAACCTATCATGTCGTCGATCTCGGCAAGCTGAATGGGTTTTGCAGATGTTTTGTAGTGTTTTGTTCTGTATGTTGTGTCCTGATGGGGGCAGCAGTGCTCATATATGATGTGGGATTAACTCCAGATTCCCACTATCATACAAATCCCATAAAAATCCAACATATGAGGCGCCTAGATGCTTGTGTGGCACATAATAAGTAGTTCTGCTAGTATTAGTGGTCCTCCGCTCATGAAACTTGGAAATAGCAGGGACTTTTATTCTTTTATTTTTGAAAAATGGAAAGAAATGTGTGTGTATGTGTGTGTATATATATATGATCAAATTTGATATACATGAGTTTTCCATTTCCATAAAAAATATTGTTTTTTTAAAAGTATTTAAAATTGTTCATTCATATTCAAAATAAAAAAATTAAAAAATAAAAATAAATAAATAAATATATAAAAAATGTTTTTTAACATAAAAAACATTAACAATTCCATATATATATATATATATATATATATAAGTAAAATTATTTATTTTAGTTATGACTGCATATAAAATAACTGGCTACACAAGTGCTATAAACTGTTTCAAATGAAGATGCATGATAATAAACTGCATGGCATTGACCCAAAGGTTTGGGATCGCTGTATTACACAAATAATGGCATGCAATGAAGGAATCATATGAGTGATTTTTGCATGTTTGCATGAGTTAGTTATTTCATATACAGTGCTGCTACTATATTCTGATCGATTTTTATGAGGGAAAACACCTCAAATCAGATGAACTGCATTGCTCAAGCTGCTCTCGGAGAAAGAAAGCATTGTCAGTCTCCAGTTCAGATTCATTGACCATCGCTCCCAGAGCAGGATGAGCATTATGGAGATTATTTTGACTGGTGACGCAGAGGACATCCTGAGCCAGGCAGCCGTTAACAGCCTCTTCCGTGGATTCAGTCCTGCAGCACATTGTGTTTGAGTCACATTGTTCTCGCCCGCATTCATCGTGACGGGCATCACCTGTGTGCTTTCTGCGCTTGTTCTTCCCGAGCACCGCTGGGTTAGTCGGTTTCCTTTAATTAGTCCAGATTGTGGTGTTTCCAGGACTCATGGGAGGCTGAAACTAGATCTGCGTTTAATTGAAGGAGAGCGGCTGATTGTGTTAGCGTGCGCTTTTTGAAAGCCGAAGTTGCGATAGTTTACCATCGTCTGCCAAAAGCATTTCTTCACCCTTGTGCTGAATTCCAGTCCGGCCTCTCAGTGTTTGTGTGGCTGAGCTCTGCAAACGATTGTGTTGAGGTGTGTGACCGCATTCCAGCTAAACACACACACACAGGACTAAAACATGACTAGAGACTCATGAATCGTGTAGGAGCCAAATGACCTTTGTTTCAGTTGGCAGATTACAGAATTGCTCGATTTAGATCTGACCCAGATCAACATAGGTGAAGTAAATGCTATCATTTTAAACTGATAAATTACTCTGTTTGAAACTGAATCATGTTTTTTCCTGACTGACTGATTCAGAGTCAGACATCATGACTGATGAAAACATAAACAGATGCAGTGAACCTTTTTCACAGACTGTGATGCATTTCCAGCGTTAATAATGTCATACATCTTACATATATATTTATTTATTTTTTTCATTTAACGTCTGTTTATAAAACCATACTTTTAAATCGTTATAACAGAGTGCTTTAGTGTTCAGGTTGTTTCCTGCTTTTGTTCCTGCATCAGAAAGAATCGGTTAAACCTTTAAAGTCAACAAAAAACTCTTTGCAACCCTTTTTATTGACATTTGTGAGTGAAACTGGATATTAATAAGTGATTGCAGGGTGTGTTCTGAATGTGAGTGTGGTGAAACAATGCAATAAAAGCTAGTTTAGCTAACATGATCCCACAGCTTACACAACCTAAGAGGAAAGTAAATGATGCTTATTTGTATTTCATATTGTTCTGACAGAAAATAAGCTAAAGGAATAGTTCACCCAAGAATGAAGGTTTGTGGTAACATGCCACAGAGCTTCTCTTAAACCAGAGACATTTAACAGATTTGTGTTCTTAACAAAAAACGTAATTATTTCCCTCAGTTGCAGAGTGTAAATTGTCAATTGCATGCACCAAAAACGTGGACAGAATGCACGTTCTGTATTTGTTTTCCATTACTTCAATTACATATAAGCTACATGTGTTTATTTAATAAAAAGCAGTAAGTCTAGATTTTTATAATTTTCTTTAAATGCTTAAATTGGCTCTAAACATTTTGTATACTTTGTAACAATAGCTGTTGTTTTTTTAGTATGGGGCAAAAGAAAATCATATTTTTAAAATGATTTAAAAGCAAATGCAAACATTTCGAGATATATATTTAATATTGTAAAAAGTTTATATATCGCCCAGCCCTACTCAGCAATGAATGTGAATGGGTGCCATCAGAATGAGAGTCCAAACAGCTGATGAAAGCATCACAGTTAAGACGTTTTTTAAGTCCATAATCTATAAAAACACTTTCTCTGGTCCATATTCTGTTGTCTGTCACATCAAACTCCAGGCACATACTTGTTTAGAGCTGTTTTGATCTGTGCAGATTTCTCTCCTGATTCAGACCAAACCACTTCTTCACTTCTTCAAGAGTTATTATGGATTATAGACTTGTTTCTGAGTTACAAATGTCTTATAGCTGGATTAGTTTGATCTTTAGTCTTCTCCAGATGTTAACTGATGGACTGGAGTGCTGTGGATTATTCTGATGTTTTTATCAGACTCTCATTCTGACGGCACCCATTTAGATGCAATGCTACTCTCCAAATCTGTTCCCATGAAACCAAGCACATTATATTGTGCTTGGAACCATTTTAGTCACAGTCTGCATATATATGCGCTGCTGTAGATGTTCACCTGTGTGTGTGTGTGTGTGTGTGATTGTCCGTTAGCAGTGTGTAAGTTGCTGAGTAAACAGTGCTGCACTAATGAAAGCTCCCTCATCCCCGGGTGGGCTACAAACGAGCATAAAAGCTAATGAATCAGCCGCTTCCGCTAACACAGGCCTGCTGTGGTGCGCGAGGTGGACAGGTGGTCTTACCATCGCACTTCACAAACCACCATAAATAAACAAGCGCTAGGTGATTAAGCCCTAATAATACGACGGCTGCTGTTCGGCGAATTAAGCCCCTTTGTAGGTGACGTGTCAAGCTCAAAAACACAGCTAATTAATCCACAATGGACCAGTGCTGTCCCAATTTCAAAGGTTCGTTTGATACTCGTGTTTTCACAGGTGAGCGTTCGTTTGACCACAGGCGAGTATCTCTATTACTGTCAACCTGCGTCTGCAGAGTTTTAATGGCTCTCGTTTGACTCATTAACAATTTGCTGGGCCTAGTTTAACTTCACTGCAGCACTTCTGTGTTTTTCTGACCTAATTATGATCAGGCCATTGTTTCTTGAAGGGTAGACGTGGCCCCAGATTTTTTTGATGGGAAGTTGGCCCACTTTGGGACGGTTGGTTGGCCCGAGGCGAGAGATGAAAGGCGCGCAGGAGAGCAGAAGTTTCTTCCGTGCGCCGCGGAGCCGCCATGTGTTCGTCTCCCACATTTGGTGACATTTTTAATTGTTGCCAAGCATCGATGCCCGGCGCTAATCCCAGACATTTATTTACGTCGGCGCTAAATAGAGGAGGCGTAAATATTTGAGCTGCACGCGAGGACCGTGTCGTGCCAAATTGTTTTTTTAATGACACTCTAATTATTTCTCACGTTTTTTTTCTGGTGTTTATCGTGAACCTGGCATGTGTGTGTCTGTTTCATTGAGCGCTTCATGTTTGCTGAGTGTTTTAGTGTTCAGGTTTGTCCTTCTGTTTCCTGCTTTTGTTCCTGTGTCAGCAGGAATTCATTGGAACCTTTATAGTCAACATGAAGCTCTGCTTACAACCCTTTTTATTGACACATTTGTGGGTGAAAGAAACAGGATATTGATTACTGATAGCATGTTGTAAAGAATACTTTTTAATACAAAGGGAAAGTGTATTACATTTGTTTATTTATTTTTAATTAATTAATTTTTATTTTTATTTTTTAATATTTTAATCAATAATGTTTTATATTATTGTTTACTTTTAAATGGGAAAATAAAGTAAGCAATTAAAAAAAATATATATATACAAACATATATATATATATATATTTTTTTTTATATACCCAGAAACACAAAACCAGTCATAAGGGTCAGTTTTTTTTAAAATTAAGATTTATACACCATCCAAAAGCTGTATAAATAAGCTTACCATTGATGTCTGGTTTGTTAGAATAGGACAATATTAGAAAATCTGGAATCTAAGGGTACAAAAAAATCTAAATATTGAGAAAATCTCCTTTAAATTTGTTCAAATGAAGTTTTTAGCAATGCATATTACTAATCAAAAATGAAGTTTTGATATATTTACTTTAGGAAATTTACAAGATATCTTCATTGAACATGATCTTTATTTAATATCCTGATTTTAGCAAAAAATAAAAGGTGTAATTTTGACCTATACAGTAAAATGTTGGCAATTTCTTCAAATCAAAGATGGGTTTGTGAGTTTGCTAAAACAATGCCTTATTAGCTATTTTGACCAGTTTGAGTTTATATAATCTTAATCGGAAAGTAAATGCTTATACTTTACAAATAAAGCATCTTTATTGGCACTGATGGTTTACAGCATTGATGATCCATGGGATCATCTTATACTGTTTCTTTACATTATAAACATGCTCTCACGAAGAAAATCGTTGTTCTTTTAAGAACTGATCCTTAAAGGTTCTTTAAAGAAACAAAAGTAGACCTTCTATGGCATTGCTTCTATTTTTAAGAGTGTATTTCATGCTGTTTCCATCATAACCGCTCAGTCCAGTTCAAGGTAAACCATGCTGGCTGTTTTATTTTCCATCCCCTCTTCACTCATGTTATTTTGACATGCACAACAACAGTAATTTTACACTTCACATAACTGCTGCTCTCGAGTCCAGGCACAGTCTGGTGTAAGAGTGCAGATTTAATTGCATTAATAATCCAATCATTGAGTGCTGACATTGAACCTGCCCTTTCAGAGCGCCGGCCTCCCGCTCGGCCACGGGAACACAGGAAATGCCAGAACAGTTAGAGCCAAAATGGAGGCCTTTTCCATTTTAATAATGGCACATCTTGTTCAGAGTCCCGTGCCGCTGCATGAATAACGTCTCAGTGAAACGCTCGGCTGCAGCGCACGAGGAAAATCAGGCTGGGGACTGTGTATTCAGCTCACAGCCTTCACATCGCCCTCCTCCTATTGCATCCGTAATTAGTTTTCCACAGGATGAATACAAGAACAAAATGGCTATTTTTAACTGTAAATTCTTGTTTATGTGCATGTTTTCTGATAGATGCCACCATTGATTCATTGTCTCATTTTTGATGTTCTATTCAAATCAATGCAGTTATATTTTTCTGGCCTTGGGAGCTGTGCATCAGTTGTTCAAAACACTCTAGTTTGGAAAAGTCCAGCATGCATGACTTGATTTTAAACCGTATGAGCTCACAGAATTAAGTAACGAAACATGCACGCTTTATTTGCACATTAAAATCATGCATTTGAATTTCATTGCATGCATGCATAATAGAGCTTGATGCTAACACGTTGACATGATGCAAAACTCAAAGCATAGAAATGCATGGCTCACGCAGATGTTGAGTACAGCGCATTGCAATGAGATCAAAGCGTTTGCATTGCACGGAAGCATATTTTTAATGTTTCTCTTGACTGAATCTCTTTGGTTTTAAAACAGCTGGCTGTCTAGATATTTGCAATAGAGCTGTAGTGTCTCTGTAGCATCTGTGGAGAGCAGGAACAGTGAAGCACAGATGCTGCTGATGCAAGCATTCACTGTGGAGCAGCGCGCCGGAAAGGCACTCACCAAAGGGAGCTGGATCATTAATAAACATTATGCAAAATATGTATGTAATTTGTAAAATTAATATTGAACCGAAATAAAACTGCAGCATTAGTATTTCTTATTGAAGCTCCTTCTGGAGAAACGCTCGCAGCGCTGGGATGTCTTTTTAACCTTGAGTCAGGTGCTCCAGGGGCTTTTGAGGAGCAGGCAAAGGGAATTCTGTATTAAAAAAAGCTGTTAAATGCACCCAATAACAGCTGAACGGCAAATGCGTGTAAATATTTAATTGGACATTATACAGTATTTTGAGTTAGGCCATCCTGGAGTGAGAATCAGACAGCAGGAGATAAAACTGAAAGTCTGGAGGCGTTAATGTGGAGAAACTCACTACTTCGATTAAAATATGGAATATGTATTCCAGTTGGAGCTGCCTCCCAGCTAACAAAAAATATAATATAGAACGTTTTGGTAATGTATCGATAACGATAGCGTAATTTCAGAACATTCATGTCTGTTTTTTAAATGTTTTGGAAACATTTTGTTGGTCATTTAAATGTTTTCAGAACATTATAAATAGTTCTGTAAGAACTTTAGATTATGAAACATTACTTTTAAATGTTCTTCAGAGTGCTCCTATTATGTACTTTTGAAAATGAGCTTTCATGCAGTGTGTAACACAGCTCTAATTGAACGAAATCATCCTGCACATTTTTTAATCTGAAGGAGCACCATGTATAAAGTTGTAGTCTCTTAAAAGAAAGAGTCGACTCTGAATCACTCAAACGAGTTGTTTTTAAAACGAGTCCCAAGCCGTTTCATGATGAGGTCAAAATGAAAGATTGGCATATTCCCCGCCCACTTTGTTGGTCTGAATGAAAATGCTAATTCTTTCTTCACCCCTAGGGGCCGCTTTTGTACGTTAAAAGCTCACAAACACTGCTTTAAATGAAATCAACCAATCACTGGAGGAGTTTGGAAAAATGAATCGTTAAACAAATCGTTTAGGAGTCATTGAACAAATGCATATTATAAGAAAATGAAAGTGTTTTTTGATCTTGCGTACATGTCAACCTGTTATTTGGGATTCCCAAAAACATGAACGTTTCATAACCCATATTAGGGGCACTTTAAATGTTTTAAATGGCTATAAAAATGTTTGATTTTTTTTTTATTTCTCAGTTTTGTGAACGTTAAGGGAACAATGCATTTAATCATTTTGCGAACATTTAATGTTCTCTAAACTTTCTGAAACAAGTAACATTAGAAAAAACATTAGAAAAGTATCAAGAAAACATTCTTTGAATGATGTGTGATTAATGTTTTTGTGTTACCATTTTGAGAACATTATTATTAATATAATTATTATTAAACACCAGATAACTTTAAACGTTTTTGTTTTTAACTAAATATTTTAGAAGTGTTTTATCTTTGTTATACGAACTTTAAAGGAAAAGTAAACATTATAGTTATGTTTCTGATGAATGCTCTCTTACCGTTTTGAAGAACGAAAACATGTTTCAGAAGAAAAAAAAAGTTCGTTGTACAATGTAAATATATATCTTTTTATGCTGTGTTTTCGACTGAATGTTTTATTGACTGCAAGAGTGTTACCAGAATTCACAAAAAGCCCTTTTGTTTGCACATGTTCTCCGTTTCGATGGCCGTTTCAGTATCCCTGCCTGCTTTTCTTGTGGCACTTGTTCCGTGTGCCTGTTTTTGGGTCATTGTCACTGTTCTCCGAGCAGGAAGGATATATGGATTTATGAAGCGCCCCAGGACATGGTCCGCTCCTTAACACCTCATATTTCATCTGCTCTTGATGGATGAAACCCTGTATGTATGTCATCCATTTATACGAGCTCAGACGAGGAGGGACGTTTTCAAGGAACTGGAGGGGAATCTCTTGTGGCATGGGCAAAGTTAAGTGAGGTTAAGATCTCTCTTCAAAATTAGAGCAGCTGAGCTTTTTAGGGGCTAAATGTGTTACCGGGAGGAGAGTGAACCGCAGCAGGCAGCCTTTAAGATGATATCTTTATAAAAACGCTCTGAGTTAACCAGAGGTTTCCGGCTGTGGTGTGTTCAGGGTTTTTGTGGCTCAGTGTTCAGGTGGGATATGGTACGAAGAGGGGTTCACACCGACCTTTAAGGAAACATGAAACCACTTCCGCAAGCCATTCTGCTTTTCAAAATGTGGTGTATTTTCATGTGAAATGCAATACTCCAGTCAGACAATACAGGGTGGGAGTTGATTTTATTTTTTGCGAGCTGATTGGATGGTTAAATTCTGTCATGATTTACTCATTCAAAACCTGTATGACTGCACTACTTACATCTGTGCTACACAAAAGAAAATAGGCTATATTTTGGAGAAATTGGCAGCCAAACCACACTGGATCCCACTGAAAGAAGATTTCAAGTCAAGTTGAATTGATTTGTTAAAATCATGGTTAATCTTTATTATATATATATATATAAGGTTTTCATGCCTTAGAGTTGCATTTAGCAGATCATAGGTGGATAATATACTTTATAATGTGTGATGATGCAAGCAATCAAGCTGTATAGGATATATGGCTTTATACAGTATGTGGATTATATAAGAGCTAAGAACACTTTGGTAACGTTCCCATGAAGTTATGACAACGTTTTGTTTTTTAAATGTTCAAAATTTTCAGTTTTTGTGTTTTCTACATGTTCTGTGAATGTCAAGGAAATGTTAAATTGTATCATTTTAACATTCTGGTAATGCTACATTTAACATTGCTTTGAAACATTTAGTAACATTTGTTTTTAGAAACATTTCTGAAAAAACACAATGTATAACTAACATTTTTATGCTAGCGTTTTGAGAACATTTGTAAAAAATGGATAACTTTGAACGAATGTTCTGTTTACGTTACTGGAAGAACGTTTGTTCATAACTTCATAGCACAAACGTTCCCTATTATCTTGTCCGTTTTAGCTCGATTTAACCTCATCTTCGACTATTTCAGTCACGTGTCTTCAGGCGGTAGATGAATCTTGTTGTTTCCGACCAAGCAGTCGCTCCTGTCTCGAGATTATATGCAAGGTTTTGTTAGATCTGCGCAGCACGGATGTTTCGCTGCTCCTCCCAGTGAAGCAAAGAATTAGTTTTAGTGTTTTTTTCCCCCAAAGGAGCGCAGGGTTATTCTAGCAGATCGGTTCTGTCCGCTGTCGCAGTGCTTCAGAAGTCTAGCAGAGGAGCCAGCAGCATGAAATGAGCCCCTCCACAATGATAAACGAGGCAAATCTCTACTGGGGAAATCCAATAGATGCCAAATTAAGCAAATCCCTGTTTAGATCACTGAAGAAAGGAAAATCATTCTGTGTGGCGCTTCTTGGCCGTCACTTCCGACTTCTTGCCCAAACTTCTCCTCCTAATACTCGGCGTCCCAGAGCTGAGACAAAAAACGAAGCGTATCGCACAGAAACCAGGCAAGTTTGTTTGCTGAAGACGAGCAGAAGTGACATAGCGCTGGCAGGAGGCTGTCAGTCTCTGAAGCCAGGCTCGAGCTTGTTCTGCTGTCAGGTGGAGCTCGCTGACGAGATGAAGCCGGCTGAGGGTCATTTGGACAGGCAGCAGATAAGAGCCTCGGGTCTGTCTGGGGGCTCTATATTAACAGCCACGGAGCCCGGAGTCGCCTCAGAGGCCCAAACACACACAACAGCCGCTGAACTCGCTCACTTTCACGCTGCAAGCCTTCCAGTCGAGTCTGAACCGTCGCGTTTCTGAGATCGGCTTACATCAGCGCCATTGTGAGCAATCCCAGACTCATTGTGTAGCTTGTTAATGCTTTCCCTGCCAGCGGTTTTGAAATAAGTTGCTAGCGTTTTTCACTAAAATTTCAAGGCCCCCAGAATATTTTGTTGCATGAGGGTCAAAGACTGGAAAAAGAGTTTAAGCATAAAAACAGTAAGTGTAATACTGCTTTAAATTGCTGTTGTCACCTCCCAAATTTTTAAAAAAAGTTTTCTGTTTAGTTTAATTGCAATTTTGTTCTTGTTTTTCTGAGCAAACAATAAATATCATACATTTTTCTTTAATTTACAGAAGACACCCACTAAAATGTCATTGAGTGGAACAATCTTGTCTGGCACATTTACAACAAAAATCATATTTAACATTCAACTTTCACCCCAAATACTAATTAATTTTACTTTTTTGATTTTTTAAAAATTTGCCACTAAGTATTTTTTGCTAATTTAAAACACAATAAAATGTAATATTCTCCCTTATACTATTATATATTTTAATATGCACAAGTCAGAATAAGCACGTTGTTTGACTTTTTACGTAAATACTCCGAATGACAATCTAACATTATTTTAACATTTTATTCTCCAAAAACACACCTGAAACCTTAAAATTAGACTTTTTTTCTTACATTTAGTGTAACATAAAATCACTTTTGTACATTTCTTTTGATGTGGACATCTTAACGTCTTTGACCCATGAATATCTATACTCAGATATATATATATATATCAGACCGTTTACTTTCAAACAAAAAAATCTGTTTTACTTTTGCTTCGTGCATTATTTTGTATAAACACTAGATTGTAGGTAGGTTTCATAAAAAAAGCTCAATTTTGAGAGAATCCCAACACTAAGCCTATGTCTAGATCATATTCAGTAGTATTATCAAAGCAAAGCTGCTGTAGATGGCTTCTATCACAGGCCTTTATCACTTTCTGGATCCACATTTCACTCTGTAACGTTCGGCAGTTTTCATTTATATTCGGTAAGTGTTGAAGTAAATCAGTATATTATTATGATTTCTGAAGATCATGTGACACTGAAGACTGGAGTAATGATGCTGAAAATACAGCTGAACATCACAGAAATTAAATTTTAGCATATATTCACAGAGTAAACAGCTGTTTTACATTAGAATAATATTTCACATTTTTACTGTATTTTTGATCAAATAAATGCAGTCTTAGTGAGCAGAAGAAACTTTTTTCAAAAACGTAAAGACACAATTGTAGTGTACATAGTGTTCGGTAGTGTATAAATCTGTAGATCTTCCCAGGAACACTTCAAGAGTTTCTCTCTGTCTCTGTTTCTCTCTCTCTCTCTCTCTCTCTCTCCAGTAATGAGCGCTTCATTTCCTCATAAGTTGGCACCAGCCGTTATTAAAGCAGGGCAGTCAGTTGTCTTTGTGGAAGGAGACGCCCTTCTCTTGGGTTTATCCCTCATGTTGTTTCCCAGCATGCAGCAGCACAGAGAGTTGTGTTCTGTGGTTTCACCCCATCATGGCTAATTTGTCTCCATTTCTTGAGAGGGTGGGTGTTCTTAAAATGAATGAATAAGTAAACTGGGTCACTGGATTTTGCTCAATACTTACAGCCTCGTCCAAATATTCCAAACTCTCCAGCTCCCTTTTTAGTCTGTGGCGAACTTCAAGATCCAGCCAACCTTAAAGTTGATATGAAACTCTGTTCACAAGCCCGTTTACTGCTATGACGCAACTCGGTTTTACTTTGAAAGGAGGAAAACATGTCACATGGTATTTGATTTGATTGTGAAACTGGTCATTCCTTTGAAATACATTGCCAGAAGCCAGGACCAGGATACATTGGGGCTCTTATTTTGAAATGTAAAATTTAAGACAAAATTATATTTAATGTTTTGTTTAAATTCACACTGTTAAAGACTTTTTATGTTCACGCTTAAATTTGCTAAAATAGATTTTATGAATATTTTTTATGAATATTAGCACAGTAATCTGGTTATTTCTTTTTTTAATATTAGGAAATTGCAATACCAATATGTATGTTACACAAAATAATTTCATTATGTACACATTGAATAAAACTTGCCTTGAGGCTTTTAAACTCGCAGTTATTCAGTTTTGCTGATTGCGGTATTTAGTTAAGTCTGCAGTCTGTTTAATTAAGTAAAACAATCTGAGGTTCATCATTTATTCTGATCAGATTGAATGGTTTCTGTATAATAATACCGTTTTAATTATATTTCTGTAGGACTTGTAGGCCTGGTTTCACAGACAGGGCTTAGACTAAGCCAGGATTAGGCCATAGTTCATTTATGACATTTAAGTCATTTTAATAAATGTGCCTTGAGACAAAACAATCAAGGTTCTTTCAGTTGAAACAGCTCAGGCTTATATTTTGGTCTTAAGCCTTGTCTGTGAAACCAAGTAAATTTGATTTTAAAACCTCTCCAGATATCCTTAATATATCTGATAGTCCACAAGGTGTAATTAATGTCAGAAACTGTACTTTTTAGAAGAATGTGAACTGAAAAATCAGGAACAGTAACACCTGGAATGTGCATTATGATAGTAAAAGGGTAAATAAAATACACTGAAATAGTAAAAACCCAACCCTAAACCTGCTATAAACATGCATTTGTTGCCATTTAATAACAATTTTAATTACAATTGCTAATTTCACTGGAAGCTGCAGTGATTCGTGTGGAAGCTGTTCTTGTTTCAGATCTGCAGGAATGTATTTAGAGGCGTGCATTTGTGTGTTGGTAATTATCGCTAGCGCGACAAGCTGTTTACGTCTCGGGCCGGTGTAACGTCTGCATATATCCTCCGTCAGACTCAATCTCCAGATGCAGCGGTGCAAATAATGAGGGCATGTGTTTACCTCCAGCTCCTCTCACCCAGGGAGATGGATTAAATTGAAGCAGTTTGGTTTGTTGTCAGATTCTTAAGTGTTGCTTTCAAGCGCGAGCCGTCGCCGGGCCCCTGCGGAGGGTTTACTCGCTGGAACTGAACAGAGAAGGTCTCTCGCAGCTAATCGAGTCCAGCCACGGGCTCTTCCGCCGCTGCTTTTAGTCACCGGAGGGCCGTAATAGCAAACAGCAGGAAGCATGGAGAACAATGCTGCGTGCATACAAACAAACCCAGAACAGACAGACGCTGAGAAGTGAATGCATTGAGAACACATTCAGGATTCCTGATTCCTCTTCACTGTTCTAGGAGATGAATCTCTTATTACCACTTCACTCTTAATGATCTGTTTGTATTGGTTTTTATGCAAAATCTCTTTCAAAAGACAAGACGCTCTAAACTCAAAGGACAGTATGCCGTTTACCGTCCACTGAGTTTAGAGCGACTAGTCTTTTGAAGGAAATTTTGCATTTGATTTGACTGAATTTATTATTTGTTTTTAATTCATCAGCATTTGAGTTTGCATGCACTCTTAAAAATAAAGGTGCTTAAAAGGTTCTTCACATTCAGTCAAATGTTCTTTAAATAACCACCTCGTTACATTTTTAAACTGAAGAACCTTCTTTCACCACAAAAGAAGCTTTTGTGAAACAGAAAGGTTCTTAAGATGTTAAAGAGTCTTTATGGAACCATTGAGACAAAAAAGGTTCGGCTATGGCATCATGAAGCACATTTATTTTTAAGAGTTTGTGTGTGTTTTTATATGTTGTGTATAATAGACAGTATATTGAGAAATATTATTTAGTAGTATTATTATTTTTATTTATTCATAGTACATTGCAATAGTGTATAAAACATATACTGGTAATGTATTTTTATTTAATAATAATAACAATAATAAAGTAATAATATTATTGAACTATTAGCCTGCACCGTAAAAAACAAGTTCCACCTATTTCAACTTAATTCAAAGCAGCACCTTGACTTTAAAGATTTTAAGTATAATCAACTTAAAGTGTTAAAATGACTTAAAAAGCTATTTGAATATCATACAACTTATAAAAAAAGGGGAAATCGCTCAACTTAAAATAATGTAAAACTAGTGAAATTATCAAATAATGTTTTACTGTGTACTACACATTTTATTCAATTTTATTTGCAGAATAATAAAAATAGCCTTTGTTCTCTATTATAGGGCTGCAATAAACAATATAAAAAAAGATTAATCTAAAGGTTATTAGAACAATTAATTGACTAATCAGCTATTTCACTAAAAAAATCGGTAGACTTTCATTATTCAGGTTTTGCAATTATTTAAAATAAAATAATAAATAAATACATTTCACTTTATTACAATTCTAAGAAATTTAACAGGTAATGGCATTCTGGGACCCCCCCCCCCACCTCCTTCAGTTTAAGCCTCTTCAACTTTACCTTTTCTTACTCAAAGTAATTATTTTTGGGCTACTAAGGTTTTCTTTGAATTTTAGTTCATTTTAATTCTTGTAACTTCGTATTTGATTTCCAATTCTAGTTCCTGTTTGCTACCTGGATGCAAATTCATAGACGATTTGAAATCATCCATTTAAAACCATTCTCTGATGACTCCAAACCATTCTCTGTTCAGTTCAGAGCATTGCACAACCCTTTTCTCCCCCAGGGCCGTGAAACTTGCTTTGTTTTTGTATCCATGAGATCAAGTTCCTGTCGTTTCCTGAACAAAGCCTGACTGTAAGAGCACGGATGGATGTGCTATTATCTCTTCTCTAAAGAAGCGACTTAAGCTGAAGCTTTAATGAAACTGTGACATGGCTAATTGCTGTAAAGGAGGTTGTGTGTGTGTTTTGTCTGTTTGGCAGCAGTCAGTGTTCCCTGAACCGGTGTGTTTGGCGGGCCTGATCTCCTCCTGTGGGCCGGACCGATGTCATCCCGTCATGGAAGAATCCATTTCCATGGGCCTGGTCTCTCTGACACTTAAATTGCACAGAGAGCCGAGCGTGACAGACGCGGAGCTCACCAGTTAGTGTTCAAAATGCCACAGCGCACGACGAACCCTCATCAGAGCGGAGCAAGAGTTCATTTCCCGTTGGTACGCCAGCGACAGGCCTGTGATTATAAAGACAGTGGGACATTTAGAGCTCTTGTGTTCGTCAGATCTGCGTTTAAGGGCTCAAGTGTCGTTTTGCTGAGTCTATATGTGTGTTTGGCCACATGGCACTGATTACTGAACACACAGCTGTTTATCCTCATGAAAATCACACGTCAGCACTTTTACACAGAGACCCTGAAGCCCAGGACAGACTGGGAAGTGGATCTTTCTAGTAGCTGTAATTATAGGATCAGTACATGTGAGATTACAGGCAGTGACAACACCGCACAATAGACACACATACTGGTGTCCCGACAAGCCTTGGCTTTGTCTTTAGTCTGAAAAATAGTGGTCCTTTATTGCAATTACTACAAACAACTGCAGTATAATTACATAAAAATAGCCTTTTTTGTGAGAAAAATTTGACAATATTTTGTAATTGAGACCATGTTAAAAGCTTTTCATTTAAGATTTTTAAACCTATTGTAGGAGTCTCCCAAAACATTATTAGGAGCCTTAAAAATGGCATAATAGAAAACTTTTAATGATAGTAATAATATTGAAATAGTTACTTTTTACATTTTTTTTCCTCCTTCTTCTTCTTCTTCTTATAAAAATGTTACATTACTAATAAACCATTGTATGAAAAAATAAATGAAAAAATATTTAATAATAGTAGTAATAATAATAAGTTAATTTATTAAGATATATATATATTTTAAATTAAGAATTTCTGATACATTTGAATACAGTACTATTGATTAAGTTTTAGGAAAAACAACATAGTGAATGTGAATTATAACTGTTGTGGCTCAATAATTTGCATCTGCTTTAAATTATATATACATATGTTTTTAGTCGGTATGAAACAGCCATTGCAACCCATTTAATTTACATAATATATGACCAAAAAATGTGAAGCAAAATGACATTTTGATGCCAAATATATATATATTATGTTTTTTATTTATTTTTTTTGGAATGGCATTCACAGTAAGACCAGAAGTGTGTCATTCTACATGTTGCCTTTAAGTGTAGTATGTAAGTGTGTGTGTGTCTGGTGCTTTGGCATGACTCACTTATTTTCATGACTAATATTGTTCACAAGTGCTTTGTTTATATGTGACATATAGCGAAATATAAGTTAGAAATAACTGACCTAAACCCGTTTTTTAGCTGCTAGTAAATACTAGTGTTCTAATGATTCTGGCCAGCGCTGTAGTTTGAGTCAGCGCCGTGATACAGAGGCAGATTCTCGTGGGACTAGACCTTTGCGAGTGACGGTAAGCAGGCGCAGGACTTCGGTGGGTGCTCGGGGCCGGGTGTGACCTTCTCTCTGCAGGAGAGCTGGGAATATCTCTCCTCCGACAGCACAGATCCGCCACCGCACTGGATTGAGTCTCCATCAGGGGAGACGGCGTGTCAGCGCTGACCTTTTGCAGACATTTGCCTCTGTGTGTGTGTGTTAGTGGCACGCTGTCAAACCACCTGCTGCGTATTTCTCTGGGTCGGGACCCTTCGGAGTTCGACCCCCTCTGCAGCCTCTGATCTTTTCATGCAGGCCCTCGGATCCGTCATCTGTGAACGCTTGCCTGGTGTGAATGTGTGCAGCTTCGCCGTCAGATTTGATGTTGTCTTCTGCTTTTCTTACTCACGGCTTCCAGCTTTGACAAGCCCAGCCAAAAGAAGCAGACACATAGCTGAGCAGATCCTATTGTACCTAAGATAGCTAAAACCTCCTCTGTAAAAGCCTCTGATATGTCAACAAAACTAAATGCAAAGATGGGATTCATTGACTACTTCATTAAATAAGCATTACAGTAATTTTAGGCACTGGTCAATTTTGAGATTTTAGGCTAACTGGCATTTGTTATTTCAGACTAGTGTAAGTAATAAAATAAGTGAAATAAAACAAACACTGTTAAGTGTATTTTGAATGTTTTTTATCTATTTGCAGCTGTAGATTTCAATTACAGTACGTAGCATTAAAGTTTTTTCTCTATTTTGGTAGCACTTTCATACATCAAACTTTACAGTTTTGTTCCTCTTTATATTTTGAAGGTTTTTACTGAGGGGTTTGTTTATATATCATTCACACTGATTTATACATCACTTAATTTCCAAAAACGTGGTAAAAATGCAGATATTTAAAGGCTGTGAGTTTTTATCTCCACTTCAGCTGCACTTACAAACACCAAAACTATTTTTTTATTTTATTAATCTCTATATTCCGAAAGTTTTTACTAAAGGGGTTTGTTCAAATATCATTCACACTCATTTATAAAACAGTTTATTCCTCAAAACAGGGTGAAAATGCGTTTCAGGCTGTATTTTCTGGCTTATGGAGTGATGAAAAGAGAATTCCAAAAAGCTCTCTCTGCAAAAACCTTGAACTCTAAAATGGCAACAAAATCAAACATTTTGTACCTGGCTTTATCCAAATAACAGATGAATTCCAAAGAAATGCTTTTTATTTATCTTCATTTTTGTTTTTCTTTCTTTTTTTTGTAAGCATGATGTTAAGGCAAAAGTTTTTAATGCACTGGGCAATTTTGAGATTTTGTCCTTTTCATAACATGTTATTCCTGAATAGTGGAAAGAAATTGCAATAAAATAAACACTTAAATGTGTATTTTGACATTTTATCTATATGCATTAGTAGATTTAAGTTCAATCCGTATTATTTAAAAGATTAATCTCCACTTCAGCAGCACCTACATACACCAAACATAGCAGATTTATTCTTATATATATTCTGAAGGTTTTTACTGAGGGGTTTGTACATATATCATTCACACTGACTTATACAACACTTTATTCCTGAAAACATAAAAATATGTTTGTGTTCTGTCTGTTGACTGTATTTTCTGATTTCTTTGGAGTGATAAAAAGAGAAACCAGTAAAACCTTGAACTCTGTGTCAACAGAATCAAATAAGAATGATGAATTCTGGTTTTATTCACAGCCAGGAAATGTTATTCAGTTATTTTTGTTATTATAAGCATGTCTGTTAAAGCAAGACACTATGGCCAAAACATCATGCACTGGGCAATTTTAAGATTTTGGGCAAAGTGCAGTTAAATAAGCCCTTAAAAAGTGTTTGAATGTTTTGTGTCTTTGAATAGTTATAGTAAGTATTTTCAAAGACACAGTTTTTATTTCTACTTCAGCAGCACTTACACCGAACCTTACAGTTTTATTCCTCTCTATATTCTGAAGGTTTTTACTAAGGGGTTTATTAATATAATTTTCACACTGATTTATACAACACTTGAATTTGAAAAAGCATTTATTTCAGTATTTTCCCTGTTAAAACCTTTAATTATGTCAACAAAATCTTTTACCCAAAGTTGAGATTTATGGTTTGGAATTCTATGCAAATGAGTGTGTATTTGATTAGATAATGTCACATTTGCATATTTAAACATAACGTTTCAGAAAATACAAAAAATGTTTGCCGTTCTTAATGTTATCAATCAACTAGGGACGAATGCAGATATCTATTAGTTAAATGTGTTGTTCACCTGTAGTGTATTGACTTCATTCTGAGTGAATTACTCTTCAGTTTGCCTTGAAACAGCCGAGTGTCGCTTTGAATCTCAGCTCTGATCTTAATTAACTCTCCAGAAACACCAACCTTGAATCCATTGCAGTTCCCACAGGGATTTCTTTTGATGTTTCGCTGATCGCTCCAATTATATTTGCGTCTGATGCATCGGAAAACCTTCGGTGAAAGTAGCGCCGTGTGACCTGATTTCTGTGAGCTGGAACACTACATTGGAAAATAAGCAAGAGAAAACTCTTAAACACATAATCACTGGGATATTTAGAGGCCGTAAAACAAGACACTCACGTTTCTTATGTCATGTCCATTAAGAGTGCTTTCAGGTTTGATAAAAAACAAAAACAATTGATATTAGATAGCATTACTGCTGTTGTAACAAAAAGTAGGCTATAAAAAACATAAACTATGTAAACATTTAAAAAAGATGATAACAAATACCATAATACACAACAAAATGTTTTTTTTTTTACCTTTTTAATTTAATTTTACTTTTAGATTTTTTTTTTTACTTCAGCTAGAGGCCAAGGGAACACCTCTTATTTTCCTTTCCTAAAGCTAAACTAAACTAAAATGAAAAAAAAAACAAACAAAAAAACTTATTTAAAAAATCTAAATGATTACATATCAAAATTGCTAAAGATGTAACTAAAAGTAAAAATAATAAAATATACATGTAAAAAAATAAAATGTAAAATATAAAAATAAAAACATCTAAAATATGAATACAAACTATATACAGTAAGACTAAAATTACCAGTAAGAGCGAAAGCTCAAGACACCTCTCAAGTTATTTTCAAGTTATTATGTGAAATGTGACTAAAATTAAAAATAAATTAAAAGTATATTAAAAAAAACTTTATTTTATTTCAACTAGTTGTCAAGGCAGCATTTCTCTTCTTCATGTACTTTAACTTGATGAAATAAAGAAAAAATAAAAATATTAATGAAAAAATATAAACCTTTATTTATTTATATATGTATATATATATATATATATATATATATATATATATAAATAAATAAAACTGAAAATATAAAAATAGAAACTC
>JAUMHE010000040.1:2994201-3007829 GCA_032359235.1 Enteromius mattozi | reverse complement strand
GAATCAAATGTGTCATATTCCATAAGAATCTAATGTCAATGTCAATGTCAAAACAAGTCAATAAAACAAAGGCTTTAATTTATATTAGACTTAAATTAGTTTTATCAGAATCAATTGAGTCACATTCTATAAGATTTAAATGAGCCATAATTTTTTAGGAATTAAATGAATCATAAATGAGTTGTTCTCTATGGGAATAAAAGGCATTGTGTTTTATAAGAATGTAAAGGCGTGTATTGTATAAGATTTAGTTCAGTCATACTTGAACTGTTCGTCGGCCTGTGCCAGGTAAGAGAGAGCAGCGCTGTGGTTCCTCTTCTTCATCAGCGCTCGTCCTTTCTCATGGAAACCCATCGCCAGGATCAGAGCCTGATCAATACCAGACATCAGACATCACTGCCAGCAACACAAACTAATAATGCTCTGCTAAAACAATGCTTCAAGACAAGAAACATCCCACAGGAGATACTGTGTGCACACTATGAGATTCAGAAGAGCAGAGGATTCACCTTCCTCTCGCTGTCAGGGATCTGCAGAGGATTTCCTTTCTGATCAGCGATCTCTAAGAACGGGGTGGTGGATGGATCTTCACTCCCGTCTGATGGGCACACAAATGGAAATTATCAATTAATAATACGATATAAGAAGTCCACATCAAAAGAAATTCACAAAAGTGATTTTATGTCCATTTTAAGAACATTAAATGTAAGTAAAGTATCTATTTTTAACGTTTCAAATAAGCTTTTGGAGAATAAAATAAAATATTTCACACAATAATTATCACAATGATTATTTTGCAGGTAAATGACGAATTGTACAAGATTGCAATTTAAAAAGTGCCTTATCTTAACTTTCTTTGACAGAATGGTGAGTAATGAAGTCATGGTAAAAGGCTGACCTCTCTCTGACAGGATCTGGAAGCCCTTCTGTGTTCTCTGCAGTCCTTCGTCCTGCTGCCGCTTCTTCTCCTCTTCCTCCAGCATCTCATTCTTCTCCTGCTCCGACGACACAACCAGCACCATGATCTTACTGTTGTTCTTCACGTTCTGTTCATCAAGCCTTTTCCCTGAAAGAGACACAGATCACGTCACAACACGCAGTAAATCACACAGCAGCAAATATAATCATCAGTCATTTACCTGGAGACAGTAATCTTCCAGAAATCAGATTAAAGTGTTTTAATCCGTGCTCCTCACTGATCCTTTAAAGCAGAACAAGTTTAAAATCAAACACAAAGGTCTGAAAAATTATTCAAATAAGACACCATTTATGTCATGGAGTAAAAAAAAAATTATTTTTTAGCTTCTGCCACTCAATATTACGGTGACCAGGGTTCAGGCCATGAGATTGTTTTCTCGAGGTAAGGACATCTTTATGTCGTGGTCTTGAGATGCTCTGTTGAGGGAACCACATATTTTTCTCGTAGCCACGAGTTTATTGTGTAAACAAACCTGCGTGACCACAGCAACCCGGGATTATCAGAGGTGACTTCATTATTATTTTATTTTGAATGAAGAAATGATTATTACTGTACTATAAAAATCATTTCATAATTTATTTAATTTTTTATGTTTTGTTAAAAGCACTGTATAAATAAAGATTGATTGATTTATTATATAAATTATTATATTGCACGCAATGTAAACATAATTTATATTAAGTTTATCATGAATAAATGTTACATAAAGTAAATAAATTAGGCCTACAAGAAAACATTTTTACCCATCACAGTCTTATTATTATATTTTTATATTTGTTTCCCCTCGCCCTCATTTCGATCTTTTTACATAACCTTCTGACATATATATATATATATATATCTATATATTTTTACATATATGTATATACAGTATAATGTAGAATAATAAAGCTTTGCCGACTGTAATTTAAAATGCAGTATAAAAGTTGATTTATTTCATTTTATTTCTGAGAATGAATAATTATTAGTATAGCCTAGTGCAGCCGCTGAATCATCTTTTGAACGATTCAATGAATCATTCACACATTTTCATTTGCAAATGAAAACATATAGTCTACAATCAAGTATACTAGCAATAACTATACAGAACGTTAACTATGTATACACCAACTGCAGAAATAAATATCTTTATATGAAATAAATATAAAAAGAGAAGAAGAAGAATATACAAATATTAAATTAAATGTTTAATGTTAATAAAAATGTTTTGGCCACGAGAAAAATATGTGGTTCCCTTAACATAGCATCTCAAGACCACGACATAAAGACGTCCTTACCTCGACAAAACCATCTCGAGGACACGAGAAGTGAACCAAAGGTCACCGTACAATATAAAATGAACAAAAAACTGACTTTTTATTTCACAATCCTGCCTTTTGTTGATGAATTTACATCCCATAATTCTGTTTTTTACTGTTTCTGCCAGGGAATAGAAATGAATGTTAATGGTAATGTTATAATTTATGATTTTGTTTCCTCACAACTGCAAGGTTATATCAGATAAAAAGGTCAGAAACGCAAGAAAAATGCGATATAAACTCAGGACCGTGAGACAAAAAGTCAGTGAAAATATGTGTGATATAAACTAAAAATATAAATATAAAAATAAAATGTATAAATAAATAAAAAAAGTATGAGATAATTAATAAAGAAAACCGGAATTGTGAGAAAACGGTAAGATTTTCTACTTACCGTTTCTTCAGCTCTTTTACGGTGATGTCCAGTTTGGCTTTTAAATGAACTTTCTTTCTCTTATTCTTAAGAAAACCAGAAAACAGGAGTCAGATCTCTGAAGCCTCCGTGTGAAGTAAATGAAAGTGAATGCATCAGTACCTCTCCTTCTCTTTTGGGCAGGTGCAGCTCCAGCGAAGCCACTGACGTCTCTTTAAACTCTTTATTCCCTTCATCTTTTCTGCTGGTGTCTGCTCTGATGCTCTCCAGAGTCGAGATCACCTCCTCCAGAGAAAACTCAGTGACGGACACGTATTTCTGAGCCAGCTCCTGAGCAGACGGAGTCAGATAAACAGGTTAAGGACCAGTGTCAGTGTGTTTTGAAGCTCTGTTGAGAGCTGGACACTCACCTGGATCTTCTGCTGGTCAGAGATGAAGGGCTCTGTCCACAGCTGGACTTTATCCTGCCTCAGCAGAGAGATCAGCACTGACTGCTTGTGCTTCTCCTCCATCTCTACAGTCCTCTGGAGATCTTCTGAAGCTCGAAGAGTCTGGAACCGAAAGCGAAACCCATCCGGTCTTGAGTGGAAATCCCCTGAAAGCCCGATCATCACACGCTTCAAATCACAGCTCGACACATTTACACGCGTTATTATTATTTATACACGTGTGTGTGTGTGTGTTGTTAATATGAGACTCCTGCGCTGTGAGTGAATATATTGTTAAAAAGTTAAGAACGTCTCACCGACTCTGCGCTGCGAACACGTGATGTTGTTTTTGTTTTCTTCCTGATTCGCGGTCACTTCCGGTTGCACACGTCATGTGTTTTTTTTTCTTTATCTTTTTGTGCTTTTAGCACCTCATACTGGACTGGGGATGAAATGTTTGATGTATTATATATTTTATTTCTATATTATATATTTATAAAAAAGAATGTGTTTATTTTATTTTATTTTTAGATTTTTTTTTTTTTACTGGAAATCTAGTAATGTTGTTTTTTTCATAGTCAGTGTGTGTATGTGTGAGTGAGACGTGTGTATGTGTGTGTGTGTGTGTGTGTGTGTGTAGTTTCCTGTAAGGGGTAGGTTTAGGTGTAGGGTCAGTGTAGGACAATACCACATACAGTCTGTACAGTATAAACACCATTACACCTATGGAGAGACCCCATAAAACATGGACACCCAACATGAGTGTGTGTGTGTGTGTGAGTGTGTGTATTGAGAATTTATGAGGTTTACTAGAAGGATAATCATTTTGACGCATGTATTATTCCAAAATATTTATTTTATTTTATTTTAGTCTAGTCCACACCACAATTTATTCTTTTATTTTTTAATAAAGGGTTGTTATGTACACTCCTGGCATTTAGGAGTATTATTTTGTTCAGTTAATCACTGTATCTATGCTGCAGATGGATTGTGCTTGCATTACATACACTGAAAAAGAGAGTGTAAGATTTCTTTAATTATTAAGAATTTTCACTCAGAAATTGCTCGTAAATATGACAAATTACAAAGAACACATTGAATTGAACAAGAAATGTTGATGTTGAAAGACTGAAACAGTATTTTCTCATAAAACATACTCCAAAAAAAAATCATTTTTTTATTTACAACTTCAAAAAACATTTATACAGTGTACATCAAATATTGATCTGACAATCAGCGACTGTGCAAACTATGCAAACGCACAATTAGTCATATGATGCAAACGTAACCGATGTCTCGATGTCTCATCTTCTGTAATGTCAAGATTGATGTGTTTTAAATCAATGCATATCAATATATACTGTAAGAATATATGTATGATTTCAAGTGTTTGTTTACAGTCTGCATGAATATCAATAGTCTGTAATGATCTGTCAGTGTCATGATAGAAAGTCATTAGAAACAGCTGCTGTTTTTGTTTTCAGCTCATTTTGGTCACTATAGAATACTACTGGTGGAAAAAACTAAAGGTTATGCAGATGTTAGGATAAAACATTCTTAAAGTAACGTTTATGGAACATTATTACAACCTTATGAATATTTGATATACCGTCAGAAAACATTACACACAGAACTTTCTTATTTGTGTTTGATAAACATTCTCATAATGTTAAGACTAATGTTAAACTTCCTTAAAGTATTATTTAGAGAACGTTCTTATAACATTATCAATATTTAATAAACAATCTCATAAAGTTGAGAGAAAATGTTCTTAGAACGACATTTTCAGAAAGTCTTAATGCTGTTATTTGTGTTTTTGTAACCTTTACACAACATTCTGATGACGGCAAGCAAACATTTGAACATTTATTATTCTTACAATATCAAAAATAAACGTTCAATTAACATTACATTCTGGGTAAAAATAAAGTTAGCAGAATGTTGTAAGAAAAGTTTTTGTTACTTTTAAATAATTTTATAACCACAACAAGAAAACTGGGAAACAAAATGTATTTTTGTGAAACATGTCTAAACAATGTTTCCACAATTATTCCAAAAAACATTTGCTAATGTTATGTTTTTCTTTTAAAGTTATATAAATGTTACGACAAAACATTCTTAAAGTAGTGTTTATGGAACATTCATAGAACACTGCAACAATTTTTGTTTTTGTAACCTTTAAATAATATTCTAATCCCAACAAGAAAACTTAACATTTCAACCTAAATTTGTTACTTTTGTCAAAAATATTTAGCTAATTTTAAAGTCACATAAACGCAAGGACAAAACGTTTAACCTTATAGAACATTGTAAAACCGTTTTTGTAACCTTTAAATAACGTTCTGGACATTTTAATGTTTTAGAAGCATTTTGAAACCCTAACCTAAATTTGATACCTGGCTATTACATGATTTTTGTAAAAATATGTTTTTCTAATTCGAATGTTCTGAAACAAATAGTAACATTTTAAAACCATAAACTAATGCGTCTAACGAGCGATGCATAAATAATATCTTTATGCTACTGTTTGAAGAACATTATTAAACAGTTGATAACTTTGAGTAAACATATAAATGTGACTGGAGCAAGGTTTGTTCATAACTTTAGTTTCCTGGTTATTCAGTCATATTTCCCAGATGCTGATTGTTTTATTTTCTGCTCCGAGACACTGGAAAGGAATTTCTGATGTGCTTTCAGAGATGCATTCACAGCACAAACTACTAGCATACAGTTAGCTGTTAGAAGTTACTGTGTTTTTTCTCTCTCTCTCTCTCTTTTCTTAATTTTGATTGTATTCTTTGTAAAAGACGCACAAATAATACTTAGTTGCCTTCATTTGTTTGAGTCAGGTCAGTTTTCTAGAGCGAGGCGTAGAGGCCCAGTCTCCTGGCCGTCTCTGATTTCTTCAGGGTTTTTCTCTGAGGGAAGGGGTAGTGTTTGGATCCTGCTGGTGTGGAGCGATAACCCCCGAAGCTCAGCTGACGGGACAGAACCGCTGGAGCTGAGAACTTCCTGGAGTCTGGGTTCTTCAGGTGATGTTCTCCAGGGCTGGAGTCTGTCTCTGAGCTGCTTCCGGAGGCTTCTGCAGACGCAGCGCTGTTATTTCTGTGTTCGGTTCCTTCAGTGGTGTGTTTAATGCGGTGCAGGTCCAGATGTGAGCGCCACAGACCGCTCTCAGAGTCCATCACACGCTCGGACAGAGCATCTGGGGCTTTTCTTGAAGGAGAGCGTTTGATCTGACACACAGGAACCACCTCCACCAGATTTATGACTCTTATCTCTTCATCGTTTTGTGCTGTTGATGAACACAAGCTCTTTAAACACAACATCACATGATTAAATACTACTTTAAATCATGACAACGCATTTGTAAAAGTTCTCTGTTTAAAAAAAAGTCTTATTTAACCACTCACATTTTTGTACAAAGATTTTATGGTGCTAAACAAACTTACATTTTTATAATTCATTGAGGAAGAAATTTTGTAATATGATTTTGATGGATCATTTCCGTGGCAATTCAATATCTGATTTTAAAATGGGTTTCAAAGGATGAATTTTGAGATGACTGGGGCTAGTTGTCACTAGTTATGATAAATAATATCCAATAAATCACAATAAACCACACTGAAAATTAGGACAAGAGCCAGCTACTGTATATAATGAAGACTGAACTGAAGTTGAACTCAGGAGAAGAATATTTTACATAAATATATCAAGGTGGGGCAAGTTGTCACATGTTGCCTTTGTTGTATTTTATTAATTTTGTTAATATTTTTTCCAGAGGATTGGAAATTTTCCACGGTAGTGGATTAGTGGAAATGCTTACTATTTTTTTATTTTTATTTGTAGTATAAAAGGGATATTATAGTAATTAATTTATTTTCTATTTTCTATTTGCATTTTAATTTGAGTTACAATTTAAGCAATTATATATATATACATAGTTTTAATTAATTTAGTGCATCAAGATAAACTAAATGAAAACGAGAAATTGCAACTAGCTGTAAGAAAATAAGTTTAATTTAAAATTTTAAATAATTTATTTTACTTTAGTCAAAAAGTAATTTAGCAAAAATTATTTATGGTTTTAGATTATAGTTTAATAACTTAACAATAACCCTGAGTTGTAAGATTTTAACATTTGCTATATACACAAATTGACACAAACAAACCTTAAAAAAAATAAATAAATAAATAAAAATTCAGTCCATGAGTAAACAGTGTGACAGAACTTTAAAATACATAAGTGCAAATGATTTAAATGCAATAAATATTAACTACAAAACATATTACTCACAATAGGATGCCTAATTTATGCAACTGCTATTGTTTTTGTAACATACACAGTAATCAACATTTGAAGTGGATCAAAAAAGTTGCTCAAAGTCGTCCTATAAGACAAGAACACATTTTGGTTTTAGGTTTTAGGAAAGCTTTGATGAAAAGTTTTGATCCGCCTCAAATGTTGACTACTGTACATCTAATCCAAGCTAACAAAAGAATGTTTTGCTAATGATATAAAAATAGTATTTCTGTTCTCTAAACATTTTTATTTACATTTACAGAAAACAAGGAAACACTACTTTCTCATTTCTTAACATTTCTTAACATTTTGCCTATTAAAAGGTTTCAGAAAAACATTCCATGAATGATGTATAAGCAAGCTATTTTTGGGACGCTATTAAATCCCACATAACTCTGAGCAAACACTGAAAGACTGTTAGTTCAGAACGCTTCCTGTTGTTAGCTGCTGTGTTTAATAGATTCCCGAGCCTAAACTTCACTTTCAAACCCAAACATTACTTCTTACCTTTCCTGAAGTGCATGAGCGGAGTCTGTCGTCTCTGTTTCTCTCTGATGGAGCTGTATTGCTCTTCTAAGAGCTCGATGTCCATCCTGACGCTGCTCTGGTCTTCTTCTGCTGTCCTGATCTCTCTCCACACGTCTGCACACGTCAGATACGAGCAACAGCACATCCTGATAACATCCACAGAAATCTGCTTTTATTGCAGTATAGTCATAAACACAGCTTGATCTGTCCATCTGAAGGCTCTCGGCTCATGTGTGCTTTGTGGGTATTGCCAGCAAGAGTTGCATCAAAATGCAAACAAAAGAAGGGCAATTCAAGGGTGTTCTGAAGACAAAGACAAGGAACACTCATGCAGTATTCATATTTCTATATGAATATGTTGTGCAGAGTCTAGCTAAAATAACTATAGAATAAAAAAAGAGAAAATAAAGACGTTAGAAAAATAAAATAATGCGGTTAAACTCATTAATCAAGTAATTCGTCAGAATGTTTGATCAGTATTGTTGATGCAGAGGGTGAGGTGAAGAAACTCAATCATTTTGCATGTTACTTACTTCAGCTGAAGTGTATTAGTGCAGTTTGTTCAGGTGAATTGCTCCCAACATTAAAATAATACAATATACAATGCAATTTTGTAATGTGTTAACAGCAGCAATTAACTGAGGCATGAATGTTATTGCATGAATAAAATCTTGGTTTGCTTGAACAAAATATGAGGTCCAATATATACTATTTAATACTATTTTATTGGAATAAAATGAGCTTGGTTGCGCTATTTTACACATTCCCTTCAAAAGCTTTGTTTTTACAAAACCTCTACGCAGCTTCCGTGAATTGTTTCAGCTTCCTGTTTCTAAAATATGCTGAAAAATGTGTTATTATGAGTACATATTTATGAAAAAGCACGGCAATAATTAAACCGCTAGCATGACGGGGTCACAGATTAAAGTTCACTAAGTTAAGCAAACATGTTTTTTAGGCGATGCGGTCCCTTTAAGTGAGCTGAACGATCAAGTGCTCGCTGGATCGTGAATATTAACGAGGCTGCATGACATGATTGGCTGACGGCGGCGAGTGGGCGTGACTAAGCGAGGTGAAAGAACGAATCCTGCTCTGGTGAAGGACGTGCTTATAAATATTAATTAGATCACATGACCGTCGCTCCAGGAAGTCAACGTTAGCGTCCTCATGAATATTAATAAGGCGAGGCTTCGCTACAGTGTAGCGCTCAATGGCGGGATGTTTGTGCTCTAAATGGCTGCAGGAGCTGATTCTTGTTTTCTGGGGTTCGATTTCAGCACGCAACAGGTAGATTAATGCTCATATCACTGAGGGATTATGTTCTGAAGTAATTTTATGACAGGATACGCTTACAAAAAGTGCTATAGTGGTAGCTACTATATTGATGGAGTGAGAGGGAAATATCTGATAAATGCTATGATTGTGATTTGTTTACAGTGATATTTACTGTTTTGTACGTTAAGGGAGCATTGTTTTGAGATGTTTCTGAGTAATATATAGTGCTTTTCTGATAGTTCTACAAGTCATTAGTGTCAAAATGTTTATTTGTCTCTGTGTGAAAATCTGTGCATCAATAATAAGACTAGCTGGCTTTTTGATGCATTAACTAGTGCTCAAGATATGAATTTAATAAAACAAAAGTTAATTACTGGTATGGGCTCTTGGACATAAAACTTGGAGTTAGTTCTCAGTGAATAATAAAATGTGAACCTGAATGAAATATGAGTGGACAAATGCAAAAAATAGCTGTGGTTTAAACGCACTGTAATGTCCTGATTTGTCTTTCTGAAGCTGAAAGTGGTGGCTGTTGATGGAAATCTTGAGGTGATTCACCAGAGCAGTGTCCAGTTCGACAGCGAGCTGCCCGAGTTCAGGTACAATATCACAAAATCATTTTACTATTATTATACTGATATTGTACAGGATTCCTACACCTTTTGGTCAAGACATTTCAGTGATTTTTGATAAAGAATTATGTTTAATAATTCATAAAGAGGAATTATTTTAGAGCTAAAAAAATAAATATATAAAATAAAATAAAGAATAAAATAAAGAAGAAAAGAAATGCTTATTCATTATACAATATTTTAAAATTTAAAACGCAAACAAATGGCAAAAATTAATTCACTGATATAGATGTTTTCATATATTTAAATAAAATGCATTTGATATATTATGATTATATTGTCATTATGACTATATAATGATTTATTAGTGCTGTCAAATGATTTATCACATCCAGAATAAAGTTTTTGCTCATATAATACGTGTGTGTGTACTGTGTATATTTATTATGGATATATAAATAAAATCATATGCAAAAAATATGTAATGTTTATATCTTAAATATATTTATATGTAATAATTTTAATGTAAATACATTTTCAGGATACATGCTGTATGTGTGTGCTTTTATATATATATATATACATAATAAATATACACAGTACATATATTATATACTATTATACTATGTAAACAAAAACTGGATGTGTTTAATTGGGAATAATCATTTGACAGCACTATAAATTATTATTAATAACTCACAGAGAGCCGTTTCTAGCCAATAAAGTATTTTTAGGGCAGAGCATAACTAGAAAAATGTATATTCATTGATTAATATTGTTTCAAATAGTTTTCCAGACCTGAAATTCGCAGTTTTAATATGAATAATAATAATAATTTAATTTGGCGATGATAATAGTTTTTGTGTGGCTGTGTTTTTCGTCAGGACTCATGGAGGAGTTCATATTCACGATGATAAGCTGACGGTGACGTCTCCAGCGCTCATGTGGGTGAAGGTAAATCTGATCAGATCTCTCATAATCCTCCACACCTGCAGAAAAAACTGACTGCATATGTATATGATATATAGTATATAATTTAAAGTGGCAGCGTATAGTGTCTAATGTATTATGATTCCTGTTTTGATTTGGCAATTATAATAATATAATAATAGAAATCATATCAATACATATCATTATTAATTAAGCAGTCGTTGTGCTGTTAATTGGATTTATTAACGTGATCTCTAACTGACCGCAGGCGCTGGACGCTCTTCTGGAGAAAATGAGAAGCACTGGTTTTGATTTCTCTCGAGTCAAAGCCATCTCAGGCAGTGGACAGGTGAGCATTTATTTATTTATTATTATTATTTATGTATTAACAGATGCTGTTTGACTGTCTGAAATTAATTGTGCTTTGGGTTGATCTATTTATTTATTTATTTTTGGAACAGTATTTTTTAAAATGTGAATTTTGAGCATTTATTGTCAGAGGCATTTATTTTTTTTAACCTGGTAAAATGTATAAAATAGAGCTGTTATTATTAAAAGTCTGTAGGTAGTTTTTGAAAACTTTAAGTCCCAGTAAAAAATAAATGTATTTAGCTGATATAAATATTAAAACATATTAATGTAATATGAATTTAAATATAAATGCCATTTAAAGCTTTAAACTAAATATATTTTACATTTTATATATATATATTATATTTTTCAAAATATTATGCATGCATGTTTAGCACACATGGTAGCAGGAGAAATATATAATATATGTGTGTGTGTATGTATATATATATATATATATATGCATATGTAATATATAAAATGTTGTTAAATAAATAAAATATTAGTCCTGTCAATTGATTAGTCATATCCAAAATAAAAGTTTTTGATTACATAATAGTGTGTACTGTATATTATGTATATATATAGACACACACATACAGTATATATCTTGAAAATATTTACATGTGTATATACATTTATGTATATAGTTATATTCTTATATTTTATATTAAATATAATTATATTTAATATAAACATAATTTTTTTTTCTTAAATGTATAGACGCATGTATTTGTATTTACATATATACATAATAAAAGTACACATTACACACGTTATTTGAAGAAAAACTTTTATTTTGGATGCAATTAATTGTTTAACAGCGCTAATGAATATAATATAGTGTGTGTGTGTACACACATTTATTGTGTATGTATTTATGTATATGTGTGTTTATTTATTGGTATATGGGGTTTATACTGTAGCACTGAGTTGTTTGATGCAGATTCAGTTTGGCTCTGTTCGTTAATGAATGCATTCTTGTCTTGATTTAATCGGTGTGTTTCAGCAACATGGCAGTGTGTTCTGGAGGAAGGGTGCGAGACAAGCCCTGAATCATCTGAACCCTCAGAAACATCTACACCATCAGTTACAGGTGACCACAACATCAGGACAAACACTCACACTCTTCTGTCTGTCCTCACGCTGTTTACTGAGAGTCTAACGTCCAGCGATAATAGTTAATACTCCACCTGATGTGTGACAGAAGTGTCTGCAGAAAACATGTTTAACATCATGCATGCACAAAATTGCTATATAGTTGTTTTGAATTGATATATATGACTGAATTGTGAATTTGAAATGTTGCCATGAATATAGCCGCTGTTGCTGATATGACGTTAAATCATGAATAAATAAATTGGAAGCATGAGCACAAAATCCACTCACAGCATATGATTGTTAGGTGTTTTATAGTTGTATCACATGCGTACTGCTTCTATATGTGGGTGTTTATCTGTAAACTCACTGAAGTGTGTGTGCAGGAGTGTTTTGCGGTGCGGGACAGTCCTGTCTGGATGGACTCGAGTACTCGGGGTCAGTGTCAGTGTCTGGAGCGGTCAGTAGGAGGCGCTCAACGCCTCGCAGACATCACCGGCTCTCGAGCGTACGAGGTGCGTTTAACCTGCACTAAATCACCTAGACATATATCAATACTTACAATTAAGTTCAGAGTCTTTTAGTGTTTGGTGTATTTGCTCCGCAGCGTTTCACTGGAAACCAGATCGCCAAGATTTATCAGTCGAAGCCGAATGAGTTCAGTGAGACAGAGGTAAATCTTCATATGATTGTCTGAAAAATACAATGCTGTCCAGATCAACTTAAATCTGTTTAAAAATAGGTTTCAGTGGAAAATAATATTAACACACAACTTTGCACATCAAACCATTTCAGGGGTCTTTAAGACCAGTTCAGTAATTAACATATGTATGTATTTAAATTGATATCAATTATAATATTTTATAATATAATATAATATAATAACATTTGTATTACCTATTTTAAATAAAATATACAAAAATAAAAAGGTTACTATAATTTAAAAAAATGTTTTAAAAAATGTATTAATTTTTATTTTATTAAGTTTTTTTCCATCCCAAATTCATATTTCAGTAATCAACACTAATAAACCTTGCTTGTCAAACCCTTTTATCAGGTATTCCAGTCAGATTAAAATATAAATGCATATTTAAATTAATTTAAATGCATAATAAATGACTATGATATAATTAGTATAATATAATATCAAATAAATAAATTTCGTATGACAATTAATGGATTAATCACATACAAAATAAAGTTTTTGTTTACATAATGTGTGTGTGTGCACTGTGTATATGTATTATGTGTATATATAAATACACACACATACAGTATAATTTTTTTTTTACATGTATATACACTTATATATTTATATAATTCTCTTTTATATTGTATGTATAAATACATTTTGTATATAAACATAATTTTATAATTTTATTAAATATATACATGCATGTGTGTGAGTGAGTGTGCATATATATATATATTAGGGCCGGGACTCGATTAAAAAAATTAATCTAATTAATTAGAGGCTTTGTAATTAATTAATC
>JAUMHE010000040.1:2964840-2976671 GCA_032359235.1 Enteromius mattozi | reverse complement strand
AAGAACAGATCAGAGTGGACTTGAGCAGATCCTGCTGTGACACCAGACTCACAGAGAAACACTTCATGAGTGTCTTATATACTTTCATCTGATCATCTTCTTTTGAAAGAGATTGCTTACAAACGTCTTTCAGCTCAGAATATCTGAATATTAGGAATGATTTCACTGAGCTATTTCTTCTGGTATATATGTTTAGCCATCAAACACCTCTATAGCAGCACCAACAGTTCAAAACTTTACCAACATTCAAACCTTTTACATAACCTTTTCTTCTGGTTTATTACGTCATGAAATCAGTGAACTAAATAGTTCTGATTTTGGGTAACGTTAATCATCAATTGAATGGGTGAGCCTTAAACTTGATAAAATTGATTTTTATTTGTCTGTAACAGATTGATATATTTAACCAAGAAGACCCAAAACATGAATTAAGGCTGTATATTAGCAATAAGTCCCAAAAGGATTTCACTACACTTTTTTTTTTGCAGCCTAAAATTACTGAATTGGTTGCAGGTTCGTATTTATGTAATTGGTGTCAGTGACAGTTAGAGTACAATTACGTTGAACATAATTACTGAAATTATGTTTGTCAGTGGTTACACCAGCATAGAACCACTCAAATTTCTGCTTTGCTTAAAATACATAAATGAGAGACAATAGTTTGCACATTCTCTCTGAATCAGTATGAAATCAATCAATTATTTCATGTTTTTACAATTCAGAAATGATATTGTCTACTGTGTAATATTGTTTTTGACTTTTGTAGTGATGATTAATGATTGCATTGACCAGAAATATTTAAAAAGTGCATATCCAGGAAAATAATGTACTTATTTAAAGCTGATGTCAGCTATTGATCAGGTATTATGGGGACTAGCAAATACTCACCCCAGTAAACATTATATTTAGTATCTATATACTGGTTTAATAGTAGTTTCATTAAAGCTCTAGTGTAGAAATATTAATTTCTTCCCACGTGCTGAAAACCAAAATATAAACAAGAAGTTTGTCTCTCTCTCTCTCTTTTCAGAAACCAACGGGTTGAAAGGAAAATAGACCCTTAGGTGTAGGTCATGAATGAATGACAGAGAGATGACTTATGTCTACATTAAATATTACTAAAGTAAATATTACTAAATATGAAATATTATTACCCTGTCTGCTGCTCAAACTGCTCTCAAGTCAGAACTTTTCTTTCACTTTAAATCATGTGTATAAGTGGCATCCCAGTGTGGAGCTCATGAGTTTTGTTTTCTGTTTTCTGTAGACTTTCCAGTCTCTCTCAGCTCCTCCTGAATCTACAGACGTCAATGATGATCCTTCCAGTTCTCACATCTCTTTTGATGACCTGAGAGAATCTGTCCATCAGGTGAGAGACAAACTGGAGGATTTCTGCAAAGAGCAGCTCAAGAAGATCTCAGACAGAGGTAAAGTCCTGGAGATTCTTCTGCTCTCAGAAACCAGTCCATCATCATCATCTCATATCATGGAGAACATCATATTAGAAATGTCTTAGGAATGATGCAGGATCTTGAATCACTTTGTTCATTTCCACAGTCACATTCACCAACATTGTTCTCTGGACCAGGAACGACTTCCTACAATGTAAGTCAGTAAGAAAACAAGCATGAGTGTGCTTATGTTCTCCTGTAGAAGGTGAAAGACTTTTATAATTGATGATGTAAATGATGATTTGCACAGGATATCTGTTCATCTGTACTGAGACACTGATAATACACTGAACATGAAGACTTCAGCTACATGAAAAGATCAAACAGATTCATAATTCCTGATTCTGATGTGTTTTATCTCCATTAGATTCCCATCAGCTCACACTGGATCCAAACACAGCATATAAACACCTACATCTGTCTGAGAACAACAGGGTGATTACTAACACTGGCACAGTCCAGCCATATCCTGATCATCCAGACAGATTTGATGGTTTGTGTCAGGTGTTGTGTAGAGAGAGTGTGTCTGGACGCTGTTACTGGGAGCTGGAGTGGAGTGGAGATGTGTCTATATCAGTGTCATATAAGAGCATCAGCAGGAAGGGATTAGGTAATGAGTGTTGGTTTGGAAATAATGACCAGTCGTGGAGTTTGAACTGCTCTTCCTCCAGATACTCATTTGGACTCAATAAGATATGGACTGATCTCTCTGTGAAGTCCATCAGCAGGAGAATAGGAGTGTTTGTGGATCACGGAGCAGGAACTCTGTCCTTCTACAGCGTCTCTGACACAATGAGCCTCATCCACACAGTCCAGACCACATTGACTCAGCGTCTCTATCCTGGGTTTGGTGTTTATAAAGGATCATCAGTAAAACTGTGCTGATAAATCAGTAGAGACTGACGAGAGATTCTACCCATGATACATTGAGCTGCTTGATAAATCAGTAACAGTGAGACGTTATACACTGTAAAAAATGACTTTAACGGTAAAAAACTGTGAAAATGCTACAGTAAAAACATGTCAAATGGTTAATGATAAAATTCCTGTAAAATTTACAGGGAAAACCCAGAATACCCTGCATTGCATTTCAAATTTAGTATGAATTTGATGGGGTTTTTTTTAAATAACTGTTTGTTCTTATTTTATTCTTATTAGTTATGTTTATTAGGGTTGTGTGTTACATGTAATGTTGTTAAATGAATGTTTCTTGCATATTTCAGTTTAATGAGTCACCATGATGGTGTTTAGTGTTTGTGTGAATGACACTGAGCTCCTTCTATATATGTTCATATTTAAAAGCTGCTTGTGATGGGCTTTGGTTCATCATGTGATTTTTTTCATCATCACCTGCATTTGGTGCTTATCAGTGTATTTCAAAGCTACAAAACAGATTTTAGTACTTTAATAGGTTGGTGATGTTGGTGATATATTAACATTATATCAGTTAATGAAATTAAGGTATTTAACAATAAATTTGACTTAAAACTGTAAAACCTAAAACATTATTAGTGTATTTTTTACGGTCAAATTCCAGAAACCACACTTGCTGGTTTTTCATCGTAAATTTTAATTTAAAATTTTCTCTTCATGACATTAATACTGCAGCTGAATGTCTGTCTCTGAAATAACATGTCAGAATAAATGTGTGTAATAAATGTTCATATAGACAGTAAGGTGTGTGTTTCATTATTTACCTTATCCTTATTATTCACCTTAAATATATAAATTTTTAGTGTTACCTGAAGATTGTGAGAGATTTGGCTCTCCGGATGGAGTTGGATAGGTCAGGGTATGGAGAAATGAAACGATCTGGAGAGTGATTTTGTGCCTCTCTGTAATAATACCATGATCTTACTGTCCTCATGCTTCTGGAGGGGATGTAGGTGCATAAGAGCAGGAGAAATAGCTTGTAGGAGATGTTAGGGGATTGAGTCTAGAGACAATAAGTTCAGAGACTTCATCTTCTGTAAGAGAAGAGAAAATGGTCAGCTGTGTGAGTCTTTGCTGTGAGTTTCTGGGTGAGTGGAGCCAAGATCTGACTACTGTTGCATGTGGTTTTCTTAATGAAGTAATTAGCAAAATCATCCATAGTTGAAGAGGCAGTAGGAGGTGGAGGAGGGAGGCAGAGTTTTGAAGAATTTGTGTCTCTGATGTGCTGTTGATCTTCTAATGGAAGAAGATAGGTTTGGTAGCGTGAACTTTGGTGGAAAATGAAGATAGCAGTGAGTTTATTCCGATAATCGTCAAGTCATTCATGAGGGCTTTTGCAGGATCCGGGAGGACATGGAGCAGGTCTTGTTGGTTTTGCCTGCAGGCCCATCTGGACCTGGTTCTTGAACCTGATGCTCCTTATGACAGCCCTCCCTGATTAATCTCTCTGAGAAAAGACTCCTTTCTCAGGAGCAGGGCACCAGATCTATCTAGAGTATACCTTTGTATCAATACCTCTACGGGATGCAGAGAATTTAAGTGACCTACCACAGGCAGTGACTGGCACTATCACTCAAGCCAGACGAGCTTAATAAGCTTGAAGTGAGGTTTGTTCACTGTGCGGTGTTCTTCTTGTTGTGAAGACCCCTGGAAATGATCAATCAGCTCTGTGCTTTATTTATGTCTGCAAAAGAGACTGGAGCAGAGGTTGCCCCCTACACTATTGTGTGATTCTGCTATTGACACATTTCACGGTACAGATCTTGGGTCTCATTTATTAATCTAATGCAGAAACAAGCGCAGATCCATGTGCACAAATCACTGTATGACAGAATTCACGATGATACATTCGTATGCCGCCAAACTCATTGTACGAATGATCACACATTGATAAATGTGGTGGCAGAAAAAATACATTCTAATCAATAACAGTTAATGATCGACTAATGAGCTTCAGTTGACAGTCAGAAAAATAACCTACAAAATCCTGTTATTCTACAATTCTCTGTAGAATCCAGTGACAAAGACTTCAGACTTGACTCGGACACCAAGTTAAAGACTTGTGAACATCTCTGGGAGGATCAGATGAAAGTCTACAGTTGCCCTCAGTGCAAACAGACCTTCAGTCCAAGACCTGCTTTAGCAACAAACACCGTGCTGTTTGAAACTGGTGGAGAAACTGAAGAAGATCAAATTACCTGCTGACTGTTGCACTGGAGCTGGAGATGTTCAGTGTGATGTCTGTACTGGAAGAAAATACAAAGCCATCAAGTCATGTGTCAGGAATCGTACTGTCAAATTCATTTTGACCGTCATGAGGAATTTCATTCACGAAAGCCTGACAAAGTGACTGATGCCACTGGACGTCCTGACATGATCTGCCAGAAACATGAGTACTATGTTTTGATTGATTTGATTTAAATACATTTTTTGTTATGCTGGTTGAAAGTGTCTTTACATCTTGATAGTTAAATGCTCTAAATTTGTTTATATGCATTATTTGTTTATATGTAAATATTGTTTATATGAGGAGGGAAACATGAAATGATGGGTGAATGCAGTATTCCAGTGGCAGGTGCAGACAGTAAGTGACAGGGTTGATCTGTTCCTGGATGGTGAAGAGGCCAACATAGCGTGGTCCAGATGCAGACGCATGTTCCTGGTGGAGAGCCAAACCTTCTGGCCAACTTGATACTCTGGAGTCTTGGAACGGTGGAGATCGGCGGCAGTCTTGTGTCTGCGGACTGCCCTCTGGAGATGGTGGTGAGCTGAGTCCCAGACCCTCTCGCTCTCCCAAAACCAGTTGTTTGACCACTGGAACATCTAAAAGTTTTCTGGACCATGGGAACAGTGGGAGCTGGAAACCGAGCACACACTGGAAGGACGTGAGTCCAGTGGCCGGCTGTCGCAGAGAGTTTTGCACGTACTCAGCCCAGGCCAGAAACTGGTTCCAGAAGTCCTGGTGGTCATGGCAGAAGTTTTGTAAGAATCACCCCACCTCCTGGATGTTTCTCTCACGGTCACACCTAGGAGTTGAAAAAACGCTCTCCATACTCGGGAGATAAATTAAGGGCCACGGTCTGAAACAATATCCCCTGAAAGGCCGTAATATTGAAAAACGTGATTGAAATAGGAGTTCCATGGCGCTTGGCAAGGGCAGAAGACGGCATAATTTAGATAATCTGTCTATACAAGGATACAGGTGTTACCTCAGGAGGATGGTAGGTCTGTCATAAAGTCCACTCCCAGGTGTGGCCAGGGGCAATTCAGGATTGGCAGGGGCAGGAGTTTGCAGATGGTAAATGGCGTGAGACATTGCACACGCCTTACACCCCTGCACGAACCTTCTCACATCCTGGGCCATCTCCGGCCACCAGAAGCGATCTTTGAGCAGCGAGAGAGTCTCATTGGCCCACCGGTGGGCAGTGCCCAAAGAGGTGTGTGAGGAGTGGATGAGTTGGGTGCATTGAGTATGGGGAACATACTGGTGTCCGGGTGGACAGCCTGGCGGAGTAGCGGGAGGATTCTGATTCATGGCCGGAGGGGTCTCCCACTCAGTGGGGCAGATAACGACTCTGGCTGGAAGAATAGGTGCCGGTTCCTCCAGTACCTCCTCAGCACCGTGGATGCAGGATAGGGCATCAGCTTTCACATTCTTATGACCTGGACGATAGGAAATAGAGAAATTAAACCTGTGAAGAACAAGGCCCACCTGGCTTGTCATGGATTCAAACATTTGAGACAGCACCGCCCCCACCGCAGTAGTAGAAGTGTCCACCTCCACCATGAATGGAAGCACAAGATGTGGATGGACAAGGAGGGGAGCTAGGGTGAAGGCGTGCTTGAGGGTGTTGAAGGCCTCTGTGGCTGATGGAGTCCAAGACAGTGACTTGGGCTTGCCTCGGAGCATACTGGTGAGGGGACATGAAATGGCACTGTAGTTCTTGATAAATCGACGATAGAAATTTGCGAATCCCAGAAACCTTCGTAGCTCCTTGACTGTTGACGGCTCTGGCCAGGAAGTAATTGCTTAAACCTGTCGCTGCGCTGCTGGGCTGTTTGTTTTAACATGACTGCAGTCTTGCTGCACACCTGATTGGCTTGGAAAGCTTGATTCAATTGTCAATCGCATCATCATAGGCAGCGAGTTGTAATCTCAGTCTGGGCTCCAAGCCCTGTCAATATGTGGTCAACAGGGCTCGCTCATCCCATCCGCTAGCTGCAGCAAAAGTTCGAAATTGTAGTGAATATTCTGGAATTGTCATTGTACCTTGTTTCAGGTGATAAAGCTGTTTACCAGCAGATGACTCTCCAGCAGATCTGCCAAATACTTCTTTGAAATGATCGCTTTGAAAAGAAGCGATCGACTGAACAAGTTACAGGTCCACTTTGTGTCCACAAAGTTTCAGCCCATTGTAGCACCTTGCCTGAGAGAAGAGAAATAACAAATGCAACTTTAAAGGTGTCAGTGGGATATAGTTGAGGCTGCATCTGAAACACCAACGAACACTGCAGCAAAAATCTGTTCCACTCCTCCAGCGAAACCAGAGTAGGGCACCGGCCGGGCCATAGGACTGGCATGCACATGCGGTGAAGAAGTTTGTGTTGTTGGAAGTGCTGGGTGTTGGCGTTGGTGGTGGCGCTGGTGGGGTCATGAGAGCTTGTTTGAGGTAATACACAAGTGCCTGGAAGGGATAGTGCCTGCTCATCCTGTGCTAGATGTATCGGTCTGGCCTTCTGTCGCAGGAGGGACGGAAAACAGGTAAGTTAGGTGAAACAATGATATATTTATTAAAGGTTTTTGCACAGAAATAAGACGGAAAGGTGGCAGAGAAAATCCAGGTGACTGTGGGGATGTAGATCGGTCCAGATGAGATGACTGGGGAAGTAACTGAGTCTATTGTTTTGCAGGGATGAATGAGACACGTTGCAGCGCACAACACAGATGACAGACCTGACGAAGACGACACGGGAACACCAGGAAAACACTGGAGACACAGAGTACTCTGGAGACACTGGAGAATATGAGATTAGAACAGGTAAGTAATTAAGGTAAGTAGATAAATCAAACCGGTAAGGGAGTGCTTGGTCCTTCCGGTCGTTGACGAGGCCGGACGCTGAGTGCAGAGTAAACAGAGGTTTTATGGTGCTGGTGATCAGGAGGGGAATGACCGGCAGGTGCGGCAGTAATCAGTATTCAGGTGAGGGTGTGCGCTGTGATTGTGAGAGGGTAGAGCCTGGCCTGGCTGTGACACTTATGTCATATATCGTTAGCCAAGAAGCCCGAACCACGGTCAGTTATTTCCATTACAATATTTTTTGTTACAAAAACTCATTAATCAGCTTAAGAGGACATGTTATAACCCCCAAGGTGTATAGGGCAATTTATGACGCAGGGTTTGGGGGTGAGTAAAATGTGCCATAAATTAAATTTTTGGGTGAACTATTCCTTTAAGGCTGAGACGCACCAAGCCAACATCAGGACATCGGTTAACGTCTGTTCGCTGGTTTGTTTGGTGTATTCCACGAGTCAGCTCTCATCAGCCTCAGCCAATTTGGTCAAGATGGTGCCAACGTGAAGCAACAACTGCTTGTTTGCATTTATGCATCAGATCAAGACACATTTAATGGTTTGCATGCATTTGCAAAAATACGAATAATTTTATATAAATTTATACTTTCATAGATATTTTGGAGCACCTTGAATCTGCTTTAAGACTTACAGACACACCTGTTTTACATACAACTCAAGCACAGAACCAGGAAACAGAAAACATATGAGTTCAGTAAAAGTGAAACTGAAGTGCAGTTGAGCTGTTTTGTGTTTGTGTGTCTGTATTCCTGCAGTAAAATGGCAGAAGCCGGATTTTCTCAGGATGAGTTGAAGAAAAATGCCAGTCAGGTTGAACTGGTGGAGAAACTGAAGACCAATCTTCCTGATGACTGTGATGCTGGAGCTGGAGATGTTCAGTGTGACGTCTGTACTGGAGGTAAATACAAAGCCATCAAGTCCTGTCTGACGTGTCTGAACTCTTACTGTCAGAATCACCTCGAACAACATGAGAGTTTGTTTAAAGGAAAGAGTCACAATTTGATTGATGCCACTGGACGACTGCAGGAGACGATCTGCCAGAAACATGAGAAGATCCTTGAGGTGTTCTGTCGCACTGATCAGAAATGTATTTGTGTGCTGTGTATGGATGAACATAAAAACCACGACACTGTATCAGCTGCAGCACAGAGAACAGAGAAACAGGTATTTAAAACAAGCAATCAAGTTAATACTCAGTGTAGTGATCTAAAAAGTGAATTTGTTTTCTGTATAGAGTCACAGCTTAATTAGAGAAATTTAGCTGTCATTTTTGTCAACTCATCCTGAGAAATCCGGGCTTCTGCTATAGGTGTACAGATGTACGTGTACATTGCTTATAACCAATTATCACTTCTGGAGTTTAAATCTACAGTCATTAATTACCAGTTGAGAAAAATAACCTTTAAACAGTTAGTAACACTTTTAAACTGGTAACACTCGTTAACTATTACTAAGACTTTTCCCTCAATCAATTCTTAATTTGCTGCTTATTAATAGTTAGTGCAGTAGTTGTTAAGTTTAGGTATTAGGTAGGATTAGGGGTGTAAAATAAGGTCATGTAGAATAAGGCATTAATATATGCTTAATTAGCACTAAATAAATGTTCTAGTAATATGCATTCTAATAAGCAACTAATAGGTGAAACTGTAAAATAAAGCGTTACCAATCTGCTTTACCCTACTTTTACTGGATTCATCTGTTCACATGATGATTTAGTGCCAGTAGTTTTCTGTGAGATTCACTATCAACTGTTTGTCCTGCAGAAGCAGCTGAAGGAGACTCAGAAGACGTTCCAGCAGAAAATCCAGCAGAGAGAGAAAGATCTCCAGCAGCTGAGAGAGGCTGTGGTGTCTCATAAGGTGAGTCTGGAGAAGAAGAGAAGATTGTCTCAGTCTCAGTTCTGACTCACTGAAGCCTGAATCACTGTGTGTCCTAACAGCAAAGCTGCTCTGAGATGATACGACTGATCAGAGATCAGGAAAAGCAAGCAGTAAGTCGAGCTGAAGGACGACTGGAGCGATTGGAGAAAATGATCAATGATCTGAGGAGGAGAGACGCTGAGCTGGAGCAGCTTTCACACACACAGGATCACATCCAGTTCCTGCAGGTAACACACATCTAGAAGAACAGATCAGAGTGGACTTGAGCAGATCTTGCTGTGACACCAGACTCACAGAGAAACACTTCATGAGTGTCTTATTATATAATCATCAGACCATCTTCTTTTAAAAGAGATACTGATTACAAAATCTCTCTCAAAATCTCTAAGGAATCATTTCTCTGAGCTCTTTTTTCTGGAAGATTTAAGCCACCAAAAAATAATGCAGTGTTTGCTTGATTTTTCATTAAATTCTGCAGATTTGTGAAATCCTGTAGTGACTGAGCAATGCTTAAGTGTATTGAAACCAAACCTGATTGTGTCTTAAGGGTCCTTGTGAATTTTCAGTGTCTTTAACTGCAGTTAAAAATAATGGTCAGTCAAATCATAGCCTTTGAGCTGCTTTGCCTAAGCAAATTTACTTAAACCTACAATAAGACTCCATTGATGTGATTGAGCTGTTAGATAGACATTTATGTTCTTAGCAGATGTTTTATCAGTCAAACTATTTTCTAGAAAGTTCACATATATAAGAATGAGTAGTTGTAATCTGATATAATGAATATGAGAAGAATATAGCTGCTGAGAAAGTGCTGGATTTGAGGTGATTAATAAACTCAACAAACGCCACACAATATGATGTTCCTGCAGGTTATTGAGTGTGGAGCTCATGAGTTTGATTTCTGTTTTCTGTAGAGTTTCCAGTCTCTCTCAGCACCTCCTGAATCTACAGACGTAAATGATGATCACTTCAGTTCTCTCTTCTCTTTTGATGACCTGAGAGAATCTGTTCATCAGCTGAGAGACAAACTGGAGGATTTCTGCAAAGAGCAGCTCAAGAATATCTCAGACAGAGGTAAAGTCCTGGAGATTCTTCTTCTCTCAGAAACGAGTACATCATCTTGTACCATGGAGAACATCATATTAGAAATGTCTTAGGAATGGATGCAGGATCATGAGAATCTCACTGTTTGTCTGTTGATTTCCACAGTCACAATCACCAGGACCAGGACCGACTTCCTACAATGTAAGAAAGTAAAAAAACAAGCAGAAAAACTCACTGAGTGTGTTCATGTTCTTCTGTAGAAGGTGAAAGATGAGTTTTTTAATTGATGATGTAAATGATGATTAGCTCAGGATATCTGCTCATCTGTACTGAGACAATGATGATACACTGAACATGAAGAGTTCAGGTACATGAAAGGATCAAACAGATTCATAATTCCTGATTCTGATGTTTTATCTCCATCAGATTCCCATCAGCTCACACTGGATCTGAACACAGTGAATAAATACCTCCATCTGTCTGAGAGCAACAGAGTGATTACTAAAACTGGTACAAACCAGCCGTATCCTAAACATCCAGACAGATTTGATTACTGGTTTCAGGTGTTGTGTAGAGAGAGTGTGTGTGGACGCTGTTACTGGGAGCTGGAGTGGAGTGGGAGAAAAGTGTTTATATCAGTGTCATATAAGAGCATCAGAAGGAAAGGAATGGGTGATGAGTGTGGGTTTGGAAATAATGATCAGTCCTGGGGTTTGTACTGTTCTTCCTCCAGATACTCATTCAGACACAATAACATAGGGACTCCTCTCCCTGTAAAGTCAATCAGCAGGAGAATAGGAGTGTTTGTGGATCACGGAGCAGGAACTCTGTCCTTCTACAGCGTCTCTGACACAATGAGCCTCATCCACACAGTCCAGACCACATTCACTCAGCCTCTCAATCCTGGGTTTGGTGTTTGGTCTGGATCATCAGTGAAACTGTGTTGATGAATCAGAAGTGACTGACAAGAGATTCTACCCATAATACTTTAAGCCACGTGATAAATCAGTAACAGTGAGATGTTACTTCTTTCAAGTAAGAGTTTCTTCTTTTCTCTTCATGACATTAAAGGGGTCATATGATGTTGATAAAAAGAACATTATTTGTGTATTTGGTGTAATGCAATGTGTTCATGTGGTTTAAGGTTTTTTTTTCCCCTCTATGCCCCGCCTCCTGAAACAAGTTGTTTTGTACAAAGTTCATCGTTCTAAAAAAGCGAGGTGTGCTCTGATTGACTTAGTTCTGTCTTTTTATGCATCGTGTTGCATCATGCCTCATAAACATAACACCATGTCTGCATTTGTCATCGGAGAAACAAACAACAAGCACTACCCTTCACTGCTCAAAACTCACATTTGAATAGTAAGTAGCAGCTTCTTTTAATAAGAAAACGTAACTTACTTAAAGGTTGTGAGTCAGAAGCACCAGACT
>JAUMHE010000040.1:2950715-2964740 GCA_032359235.1 Enteromius mattozi | reverse complement strand
CCTGCAGGTAACACACATCTAGAAGAACAGATCAGAGTGGACTTGAGCAGATCCTGCTGTGACACCAGACTCACAGAAACATGTTACCAGGGTCTTATTATGGCTTTTAAATGACTTTTCAGCTCTGGAAATCTCTTATGGTGTCAAATCTGCACTTAGTGCCAATGGCAGTGTTATAATGCAACTGCTTTAGGCTGTGTTAAATTATGGCAAGAGCATGCTTCTGAAAACAATGTTTACACCCTTTTTACGTTTCATCTCCTTTTCACAGAGATGACCGCTCTCAATGTGTTCTCTGTGCTGCTTTCAATCCCATAAAGCACTGTGCCAGAGCATTTTAGCTCAACATCCATAAAATTAATTAAAAATGCTCACTATGTGCCAGTGAAAACACACTGTTAGAAATTATTTCTCTGAGCCCTTTCTTCTGGAAGACATATTAAGCTATCGAAATCAACAGTTCAACTTTTAAAAATTGCATCTGGTGATCTTCAAAATTGATCAAATGTATTATCATCTGCCTGTGTGTTAAATTTGACCATGAAGACCCCAAACATTAGATGATTCTCTACATTAGTAATCAGTCCCACAAAGATTTCAGACAAATATTCAAGGTGCCGCAACTAATGTGTTTTTAGCTGAAACGGTGTTCCTTGGTGATTAATGGTGACTCCAAGTGCAACCTTTATTAAAGAGCATAGTCAAAACAGGGCAGGGTCAAACACCAGTAAACAGCTTTGTCGTAGGGCAAAACAAAAGAGTAATCCACATAACAGGCATCAGTCGAAGCAGGCAGCAAATTATCACATACCAGGGAACAGCCCAAAGACAAAAACACAAAGGCAAGGAAATGCTTAGAAAGCAAAACTCAGCAATGTGTGAATGTGAAAGTGCAACTTAAATAGTCTTCCTAATATGAAACACATGTTTCCATAATAAGTTCTTTGTCTGGGGTTTCTGGGAATGGAGTCCTGACAGAGCTGGAGATCATGACAGAGCCCTGTAAGAATCTATAGTCTGTCCCGACACAGATTCCACTCCACAATATATGTTTGATCATGTTCAATTCCCAAAATGGCTAAATTATCATAGAGACAAAGGAAGTCAACAATTATGTTGTTTGTAGACCATTTGAGATAATCACATCCTGAGCAAATGGTGACCAGTTGTAATGGAAGCAGATGTGGGACACAGAGAACCATCTCAGACAAAGGGTTGTCAGAACCTAGTTAACCTTCAGACCACAGCTGTTACAACAGGAACAACTTGATTTACATTAAGGGTAGCAGACTGTAAGTTTCTAAAAGGTTTGGGCTTTGGATGTTCGGGGTTCTTTCCGATTGAACCCAAGGTACTGCAAGTGCATTGTCACTGCTATGCTGCCATAAAGAGCTCTTTAACATCCTTGTAACATTTAGATGTTTGTATGAAGGGACAACTAGACAGTTGGAACATGCCTAATTCAATTGTGAATAAGATGAGAAGAACTGCAAGGAAACATTTAGTCAACACCATAATTCTTCAGATGATTCTTTGAGGTTCACAGTAGGACTACTGTGAACTAGACAGAATTAAAATAAAAATGAGAGGGTTCTTGATCAAAAAACTGAAAATGGACAAGCTGTTAAATGGCTGGTTTTTATGGACTTACAATGTCTTGTTACAGCAGTGAGTACTTTTGACCCTGATAAAACGGATCCTGTAGAGCTCTTGTCAAAACTGGATAAAGCAATGAACGTCCATAGTGTGTCAGATGAAGATGCTTCAACGTTTTATGATCTGCATACCATGCTCTTTAACTAGTGCTCTCTGACAGGAAGTTTGTGGCAAAAGGTTTGCGAAATGCAACAAAACAAAACCTCATGTTTAAGTCTACACACGCGAGAAGCCGTTGCTCTTTATGTAGATGGACCATACAAGCAAATCATTTGCAAAATGACACAGCACTTCGATGCAATAAGTCAAATGAAAATGGCAGAAACTAGACAACCAGTTGCCTTTGGGAGGAGAGAATGTTCTAGATTATCTAATGGTTTCCCTAAGAGACCATAGAGATTTGAAAGAGAAGATAGTTTAGAAACCCAAGTGGCATTGTTGAAAGGAAATAAGGAGGAAACCATTCACGCCTTGCAAAATCCAGCACTGCATGAACAACATGACTGTAGCTGAGTCATAAGCAGATGCTGATATGAATTGGAGGAACTGTTTTAATGCTTACTGTCAAAATGGGGGTGATTAATTATAATTGCTTAGAAATGTGTTCATGGTATTAATATTTAAATTTAATTAATGAGATTATTTAATGGCATTCTGTGATTAAATTTGTGGTTGCTTTGATGTTTTGAATGTGAAAAGATTCTTGTGGGGGAAAGGGGGGGCAACCTCTTCCTTCTGATGTTGTTTTGAAACATGTAACGTAGAGAAAGATGATCCAGTCATATGAAGGACCAGAAGGCCAGCAGAACTAACAGAGCCAGAGGACTTACACAACAAAAATGACTTCTTAAAGAATAGAGTGATCATCAGAAGTCCAGAGATTTACAGACCTACAAGATACTAAAAGATAGATTTGGAATCCTAAAAGATTTAGAAACCCTGAGACCCAACATGGGATAGACGGACCTGAAGGAATGGCAAAGATTGGAACAATGGCATTGACTGCTTCTTCTAGAAGGATTTTTCTCAAAGTGAAAAGAATAGACAATGTAAAAGAGAGACAATGAGAGATAAAACCATTCCAGAGACTATGGACCGCAGTTGTGGAAAACCAGTTTAGTACATTAAGATGATTCCTTTTGCTGGTATGTTTCTTAAGTGCTCCTCTCCCAAACCCAAGAGGTGAATCAGGGGAGAGGGATTGAGGGCCAGGTCACAGGGGAGGTGGAGGACCTGGAGACTGAGGCAGAGTTAGCTTAGCAGACCACCAGGTCAGAGCTGAGGACTAAAAAAGGCAGAGCTGGTGGAGCTGAGGACCGCCACAGCTGAGCAGACTGGACCGAAGATCCCCAAGGTGGAGCTGATAAGCACCAGAGTTGAGATGATTACCTCCAGGGTGGAGCTAATGGCACTGAGAACCACTTTAGTGGAGCTGATGGTGTGGGGAACCACCGCTGATCAGATGGGGCTGGACTAGAAAGCACAGAGAGGTTAACAACAGCGTCTGCGGCCATAACAGGACAGGCACAGTTCAGAGATGGCAACTTTAGCATAAACAGTGCAAGCAGAGAGTTCAGGGACAGCACAGGCTGAGAGTTCAGAAGTAGATGCCACAGCCTAGAGAGGAGCTGATGGAGATACTTCCACCTTAAAAGGAACTGGAGCAGACTCATTGACTTAAGCAAGCTCTGGGCCGACCCACAGACCAGAGCAAGTTCTGGAACAGATTCATGGACTGGAGCAGGCTCAGAGTTAGTGCAAAGTCTGGGAGATCAGAGAGATATGCAATGTCCAAAGCCCTGAATGTGGTCCTTGTAAGAATACATTCCCTGACGAAGGTAAACTAGCCTGATTGCTGGGTCCGTGATTGACTTTGAAATACTCAAAAAGTCGCTGGATCCGGGTATCGGGTAGGAGATTTCTGTTATGGCGGCATGACAACGGAGTAAGTATGGGGTGAGAAGGTGAAGGTAAGAGATTGAGTGCCCTGTAGAGGAACTCCTGGACACTCCAACTAGAGATCATGACAGATATAATGCAAGTCTGCTCCTTTTTGAGAATAAAAATAAAGCAAATCCAGATACAAATACAATTCTTTTAGTCAGTTGTTTTCAATGAACTGGCTTAATTCACTAGTTCATTTACATAATGGCGCAATGACAAAATCCATACATAATCAAAATATTAAAGCTCCCAATAATGTTGTGAAACGTGTATATATTACATGTCTAAAACATAGAAACCCAATAAACTAGTTTCTCAACTTTTTATATAAACAAACCATTCATTTGTTCCCTTCATTCAGATGTTTGGTTCATGAATGCACATATCAGTGGCTCATCTGTCTTCGGTCCAAGTCACTGTTTCTTCAGTTCAGTGACTTTTGAGTTCATATGAGTTCATAGATATTAATTTTGTGTTTCTTGATATGGTTTTTTAGCAAAGACAGGAGTATTCACTTTTGGATGAACTATGCCTTCAAGACCTGGTCAGGTTTTTTTTGGTTTCAGTGCGCTAAAGCATTGTTCTGTCAGTCCAGGATTTCATAATTCTGCGATTGCAGAATTTAAAGCAAAACACTGCATTATTTACAGTACCTTGCGTTTTTGTCTGAAATCCTGACACGTGGAAAATACTAGAATCTGTAGCTGTATAATGAATATGAGAAGAATGTAATTGATGCTGTGAAAGGTGAGCTATTAAAGTTCAGTTAAGTCAACAAAAATCTGATGTTCCTGCAGGTTATTGTGTGAAGTGAGGAGCTGATGAGTGTTGATTTCTGTTTTCTGTAGAGATTCCATTCTCTCTCAGCACCTCCCAAATCTATAGGCTTAACTGACGATTCCCTCTTCTTTTCTGATGGCCTGAAAGAATCTGTTCATCAGCTGAAAGACAAGCTGGAGGATTCCTGCAAGGAGCTCAAGAAGATCTCAGACAGAGGTAAAGTTCTGGAGATTCTTCTGCTCTCAGAAATGAGTCTATCATCATCTTGTATGGTGGAGAACATCATATTAGAAATGTCTTAAGAATGAATGCAGGATCATTAGAATCACAGTGTTCATGTCTGTTGATTTCCACAGTCTCAATCAATGCTGTTCCCAGGACCAATTACTTCCTACAATGTAAGCCAGTAAGAAAATAAGCAGAAAACTTCCTGTATAAGGTGAAAGAGTTTTATAATTGATGATGTAAATGTGGATTTGCACAGGATATCTGGGGTCTTGTTCATAAAACTCCCTGTTGATTTCCTAAAAGTGTACATATGCACAAAAGCTAGATTTTGCATACTCATTTTTTTTTTTTAGATTTATAAAACCATGTGTACACCAGAACCTGTGCAAAAATCCCTTTATAAATCCCAGTCAGGGGAAGATTGTGTGTACATGCATCTCCACCCTGTCTCCTTGAAATCACCAACTTATAACGTCTATGCATAACCTCATCTGCATATAATTCGGATATTCTCATCCGTCTGACACCATGTTTAACACAGTCAAAGGTACAAGCCATTAAGAAAATAAGAGATACGGGACTTTAATTCCATTTCTGCTATAGCCATTATTTTTTACTGCTAAATTCTTTTACACTGGCCATAAAATATTTCAACAATTTAAAAAATGTTATTTCAAATAAGTTTTAAACAATTCAAATCAACTTAAATATATGCAGTTTTGCTCATAAGGTAAACATAAGCTGAACATCTACTTTTAGTGGGAACAGCTGATATAATAGGCCTAGACCTATATTTATTGCAGTGTAAATAAAATTGTCTGACTCTACGCATTACTGAAAGTATTTCAAAAAAGGGAAATGTGCAAATCTTACCATTTTCCTTTAGTGATATCCTTCAAATACAGTAGTATTTTTCATAATGTTTTTGAGATGCTTTTATACAAATCGGTTGTACAGTAAGATATTATCATTGGTCCTATTCAAACTGGGCCATGGACCGACCTTTCAACTATGGAATCCAACTCTGTCTGCCATAATATCAAAGTAAGTCCACATCATGATTATTGTTCTCAACGATCTAAAAATACATTCTCGTAACATGAGATCTGCGGTTTAGTTTAAATATGAATTATTGTGCACGTAGCACTCCTCACTGTTATTTAAACATAGGATGTCACATGAAAAGTGATCAAATGCATCCACTATGTCTAAAGAAAATTTCTGCGTAAGGACTTTTTGCGCATATATTTACTCCAAGTAATTTTTTTATAAAACCGTCCGTGATATGTGTGTGAAAAATTGCTTATGCTTATTTGTTAAAATTTTTGTTTACAAATGAGACCCCTGGTCATCTGTACTGAGACACTGATGATACACAAAACAAAACAATAGCTCAGACATGAAAAGATCACACAGATTCATAATTCCTGGTTCTGATGTGTTTTATCTCCATTAGATTCCCATCAGCTCACACTGGATCCAAACACAGCATATAAACGCCTACATCTGTCTGAGAACAACAGAGTGGTTACTAACACTAGAACAGATCAGCCGTATCCTGATCATTCAGACAGATTTGATTTTTGGTCTCAAGTGTTGTGCAGAGAGAGTGTTTCTGGACGCTGTTACTGGGAAGTGGATCTGGAGTGGAATGCATGTGATCCTGCTGTGCGTATATCAGTGTCATATAAGAGCATCAACAGGAAGAGACCGAGTAAGGACTGTTTGTTTGGAAATAATGACCAGTCGTGGAGTTTGTACTGCACTCCCTCCAGTTACTCATTCATTCACAATAACATAAAGACTGATCTCCGCATAAAGCCCATCAGCAGGAGAATAGGAGTGTTTGTGGATCACAGAGCAGGAACTCTGTCCTTCTACAGGGTCTCTGACACAATGAGCCTCATCCACACAGTCCAGACCACATTCACTCAGCCTCTCTATCCTGGCTTTTTGGTTTCTAGGCAATCAAGAGTGGAACTGTGTTGATGAATCTACCCATAATGATTTGACATTCATGATAATCAGTAAATGTGAGATGTTGAAGACTCTCTTTCTCCTCGTGACATTAATACTATAGCTGAACATTCTGTCACTGAAATAACACGTCAGAATAAATAAGAGTATTAAATCCTCATACAAAGATCATATGTGTTTCTGTACTTTTTATGTGTATCAGTGAAGTTACTGTTCAGTTTAAATCTTCACAGTCAATAACTAATTTTCATTATTCACATTCTGTAGCTCTGGCCCTCTTCAGTGTTTTTATTCTCCTGTGTTCCAGTGACACAAGTGAGTGTTTTTGTCATGCATTTAATTGTTAACCATTGAATTAATCTTTATTTGTGACCCTGGACCACAAAACCATAAAAATAAAAATAAAAAAATCATAATATTACTGCTTTTGCTATATTTTGGATCAAATAAATGCAGGCTTGACGGGCAGATGAGACTTCTTAAAAAAAAAAGTAAAATCTTACTGTGTAATGAAAGTGTATGAATATGAGCAATATCACACGAATAGATGTGAGACATGGCTGTATAATGTCATGGCTGTGATTCGGCTGTAAGTAATCACTGATATACAGCCATCTCTCACGTTTTGGAGTGTGATATTGCATTTATACAACAGTTCGATGACACAAGTACCTAACTATAAAAAAAACTACTTATACTTATATTTTTAAAAATACCTATGTGTTATCACATCTGTAATACATTTTTGTACTAATTACACTATTGACCCATCCAATAAACATTAACCCACCCTTAAACTTACCCATACCACCAAATCTGTCCCTAACCTTACTCGTTGTCACGATATCCAGCTGGAGTTTCCTCAAGCTCCGCCAGAGGGCACTCCAGCCAAAACAGGACCACACGCACGGACTCCATTTCCCGTAACACCCCGTACCTGGAACTGATGACCTGCACAGGTGTTTCCCATCAGTCTTCCCAGCTCTCAGACCTGCATTCAGTGCAAAGTCTTGTTCTTGCCCCGGCTAGCAATTCTGAGAGTTGTATTTAAAGGGGATGACTGATGGGATATCGTGACACCCGTATCCCACCTCAATAGCAGCAAAAGTGTTTTGCTGTACAATATGAACACAATAAGTACATTGTACTTATTTTTCTGTTGTTGTAACTGCATAGTAGTTAAGGCCACCTAATATAAAGTGTGACCGAAACAACTAAAAACCCTCTTTTTGTGAACTACTTCCTTTCACCACAGATTCAAATCTAAAGCTAACAGCTGAGCCCAAGCTCCGTTACTGATTCCAAAACATTACTTTACAACTAGTAACGTTGAGTTGCTTCATTAAAAGCTTATTTTATAACTGTAGTAAAGCAGTGTATTATGTATAGTAGAGCATTATGAGAGAGAGATGGACTGAACTAATTTTCTAATAGACTCACACCATCCTTTCATCTGTTAAGGGTTATTTATGATAACAGTGGTGCTCAGTGCATTTGTTGACTGTGTACAAACTGTTGTTGAAAGTAAAAAATAACTTTTTTCATTTTAAAAGTCTTTACTGCTGACTTTTGTCACCATATAATGAGTGTTTCACAGAGGGCTGGAATTCATTTGAAAATGTAAGGTAAGCAAAATCTTAATCATTTTTAGGATTTCCTCTGATTAATCAAACTGTGAAGCAGAATCCTGTTGAGGGAGGATACAACCAGATACATATCACAGTTCAGTCGGTTTTCAGAGTGTTTTCAGGCATTTTAAGTGTCACTATCATAAACCGATGAAGAAAATGTTCCTCGTGTTAGTATTGTTCTGTTTGTGGCGTCTGCTTGGTGAGTTTAAAATGTGCTTTTATGTTGCTTCTGTTCTGGTATTGTGTAATAAATTACTGGTTAATTAATCAGAGAGGAGTAACATTCACTGTTACTATCATAGGGCAATAAATTAGTGTTATTTTACTTTGAGATCAAGTTTGAATTCAACTCTATGTTTGATTATTACTCAAATATGAAACTGAAAGTTATTGTTCAATTAAAACTCTAATTATTAACAGTATTTTAGTGAAGCTTCATCAAACTGACATCAAGTGATTTTAATCCGTGTTCTTCAGGAGTGTTTGGTGCTGTCAGTCAGGCATCAGAGTCAGTGATAGAAGGAGAATCTGTCACTCTCATGTCCCCTTTTACTAAAATAAAGCAGGATGATTGGATTAAATGGTGGTTTGGGAAATATTTGATATCTGATAAAAATGTAACGGCCAGCAGCATGACTGTTTATGATGATGTTCTTGATGGGAGATTCAGAGACAGACTAAAGCTGGACAATCAAAGTGGATCTCTGACCATCACAAACATCACAACTGAACATGCTGGAGAGTACACAGTATCAACCAGTCAACCGATGAAGATAGATTTCAAACTCGTTGTCTATGGTGAGTTACATTTATTTCACCTGCTTCCATTTTAAAGTGAAATTCATGTCAAACTTGTTACTTTTGTAACCAAAGTTATTTAAAAGTGTCATTCTGTGACAAGCATGGTTTTTGTTTGTCTTCATGTGTGTGTTTGGTGGTCAGAAGCAGGGAAGTCCGTGTCAGTGACGGAGGGAGATTCGGTCGCTCTAGAATCTGGTGTTACTGAAATAAGTGAAAATAGCATATTGTGGAAGACTGAAAAAAAAGGTATTTCTTTAATAGCTCAAATCAACAGAGCAGCTAGGATCTTCTCCACATATAATGGTGCATTTGGGATATCAAGAGACCGACTGAAGCTGGACAATCGAACCGGAAGTCTGACCATCACAAACATCACAACTAACTACTCTGGACTTTATATACTACAGTTAACAAAACAGTCAAAAGCTTTCAGAGTTTCTGTCTGTGGTGAGTAGAGATCATTTGTCTTGCCCTTCAAATAAAAAATACAAAATGTTGAAAATAAGATTGTTGATTAGATTTGGACATATTTCTTATATTTTCAGCTCGTCTGCCGGTTCTTGTCATCAGCAGTAACTCTTCAAATTGTTCTTCATCATCATCATATTGTTCATTGTTGTGTTCAGCTGTGAATGTGAGTCATGTGACTCTCTCCTGGTACAAAGGACACAGTTTATTGTCCAGCATCAGTGCGTCTGATCTCAGCATCAGTCTCTCTGTACCTATGGAGGTGGAAAATCAGGATAAAAACACCTACAGCTGTGTGCTCAACAATCCCATCAGAAACCAGACTCAACATCTGGACATCAGTCAACTCTGTCACACATGTTCAGGTACAGCAGAGCTGATATTAGTGTTTATTGACTGAGCTGATCTCAGTTTGATTGGTTTATTCCTCAGACTCTTGTTGTGGTTTTACTAATGCTGTGACCCGATTGGTCCTCTCTGCTCTGGTGGGCGTGGCTACTGTCATAATTCTGGTTTATGACATCAGATCCAGAAGAGTTGAACAGGATCGAGCACATATTCACACATCAGGTATATATCATTTCATAATTTTTATTTATTTCTAATGGATTTTAATATTCATATTTTGCTGTTTATGTTTGTTTTATAGGCGGCTCATTTCCTCCCTAGAAGACGATTTGAGATCAAACCTTAACAAATTCTCACATAAGCGCTCAAAGTGTTTCATGAAAAATTAAGATTACCAAATATTGTTTTGCTAATGCTAGATTATGTCATGTAATAATATGCTTTTAAATGATTTTTATTAATCTAATCTTCCCATTCAGTTTGAAAGGCTTTTTTAAAGGATTTATATTTTCTTCAGATAAGACAAACTGATCTCACTTGACTGCTGTGTATTTACCATATGTATTTGCATTAATCAATAAAGTTTTCTCACTCTAAAGTTCAGGCATCCTAAATTCTATGTGAAATTAGTAATTAGTAAGTCTCTTCATGTTTTACTACATTTACTATGTCAAGTGCCCCCTGGAGGAAAACAAGCTACATGTATATTTTAATAAGCTCAGCCACATTCAGTATAAAGCTTTACATTATTTTAAACGTTTTTGTTATATATATATATATATATATATATATATATTACATAGACAGCTAAAATACTAAAATTATATATAATGGGTAATGATGTATATTAATGTAATGAAAGAGGATGTAATTTTGGCAAAATTTTTCCCATATAGAGGTGCCGTCATCATGCAAAGAACCTGCGCTAAGGATCATGGGGACCCGAAGTGTCCATTAGTTGTTCCCTTCGAAAGGGCCCTTTCAAAAAGGCTAGTTGTAATACTTTACTTCCCTTCGGAGGGCGATATATCCCATTTGGAACACATCGCCAGTCTCTCTCTTGAATCCAACATGAAAGTGACCCCTATGCAACACTTTGTACTTAATAAAGCTGCAATTTTAAACATTATTTATATTAAGTATTATTTTAATAATAATATTTAATTAACAACATCATAAAAGTCAAAAGTACAAAGGCAGGTATACACCACTGACAATTTTAGCATCAACTCATCAAGGCTGTATTTATTTGATCAAAAATACCAAAAAAAAAAAAAAAAATTGTGAATTTCTTCCAGTTCAAATAGCAGTTTTCTTTATATATATATATATACTGTATATACTTTAAAAACTAATTTATTTCTGTGATGAAAGCTGTATTTTCAGCATCATTGCTCCCGTCTTTAGTGTCACATGATCCTTCAGAAATCATGTTATTTGCATTATTTATTATTCTCAGCATCTGACGAACAATATCAAACGAAGCTGCTTTAATTTCAGGATGAGTGCAGGTCGTTGTCGTCATGGAAACCAGTTTTACACCTGTTTTTACGTGGCTTTCAGGAGTTTTTATCAGGCCAGATCCCATTAACAGCGTCTCATTCAGAGATTTAGTGCCCTTGAAGAAAAAACAGCCGGCCTTCATCGACACCACTGACAGGGCAACTCAACCAAAACTTACCACCCAGACTAATTAAGAAGACTTAATTCTCTTCTATTGCATGGAAAGTGTTTCAAAAGTCTGAAAAAAGTCACAACAACTTAATTTCTCGGATCACATGATCAAGAAAGAAATCCCATGCTGCATTTCTTCTCATTAATTTAATCTTTCATGCAGAAAAATGTCACAGAAGCAAATGCTTTGGATTGTGAAGCTATTTCGTTTTAAACATGAACTCAGGATCATATTTATACCACATGCATTCAACAGTTTAGAATAATTACTTTTTTTAATCCTCACCAAGGTTGCATTTATTTGATAAAACAAAATGTTAAATATTATAATAATTTAAAACAGCTGTTTGCTGTGTGAATGTGCTGTTCTTTTACATTTGTGTATTTTTCAGTTTTTTTATTAGTTGCAATTTTAGTCTTAGTAGTTTTTTCATTTTTTTTTTTAAATGTCGAATCTTATTTCTCTAATTTCTAATTTTATATTTTGTTGCTTTAGTTAAAGTTTTAGTATTTTGTCATGTTAGTTTTTAAATAATATTTCTATCATTTCTATGTAAACTATTTCAGTACATCTGTTTAAACAAATAAAAAATGAGAAATGTTGCCTTGGCAGTTCAATATAATAAAATGTGTATAATATTATATAAATTTTTATTTCTAACAATATTTTTAATGTTTTTTAATTTTAGTTTTAGCTAATAACTCTGTAAATATATTGATGAAAATGTATTCAAATAGATTATTATTATTATTTTAAAATATATCCTGTATTATACTTGATATTATATCTTATACTATAAATATTTATCTCACAATATTACTTACAATAATTTTAAATGACTAATTTTACTGTATTATATTTACTTCATTATATTCTTTCATTATTAAAATAATATCATTTTATTCTAACACATTACATAACTTTTGACTAGTGTACGGTATTTGACAGATGAAATGAATCATAAAAGTAGACTATTTAAAATATACAGTTTATGGTTTATCTGAAGCAGTGTTGAAGTTTTGCAGTGATTTGAAAGCAGTTTTCTGTGTGTCTTGGCTCGGCTGATCTGCGATCAATGCGATCTCGGTGTGTTGAATCATGAGGCTGCTCGTAATGACTCTGCTCAGGTTGTCATATTAGTTATTGGGTTAAGTGCTGTTTGGTAGAGCTGCTTAGCAGAGTTCTGGAGCGTGTCTCGTCTCTCAATCTCTGCCAGCCGCTGTGGTTTTAAAAGCACTGCACTGCTGTCAGTGTGAGGAATGACCTTCTGCACGAGCCTAAAAACTCCTCAGATTTATGAAACATGCCTCAGACGCTCTGAAAGCAGTCATATTTATAGAGCTCAGTGTTTATGCTCATATTAAATCCCTGAGGTTTGTCTTCTTCTCCGCCGTGACACGAGGATCTGATTCTTCACAACAATATAATTATCAAAATAATAGCTGTGCGTTTGTTACAGTGAATCAGTGTGCGCAAGCAGCTCGGTGTCAACAGTAATTACCCACAATATATTTTGACACATAATTCGAAAAATCACATTACAGCCTGATAAAACTCATTTTACAAGAAATGTGACTTTCTATGCTTCCTTAATAGCTTTGTAACTTAAATCTAATGCTATAAATTCATGACACAGATCGTTTTTTCTGATTATTTAGCTGCTACGAGCTACAGTTTTGTAATCTTAATGAATTGTTCCAATCATTTTTAATCTTTTAAAAGGTGAAATTATTTTCTTTCTTTCTGCAATTCCACCTTGAATATATATATATGTATAACTCCTAACCCTTTACACACCCGTAAGTATTTTTTTTTATAACAAAGAATGATTTAAAGATGTTTTTCTCTCAAGGATTAGGAAAGCAATCATATGTGATACTGATAAAACATTTTAAGATCTGATGTAGTCAGAAGTGTCCATAACTGAAGAATCTGCTGTATATAGTCTTTAAATCACACACGATCACAGCAGCACTCAGATATGAATCATCTTTAGTGTCTGTGAGTCTGTGTTTTGTTGATCTTCAGAGATGTTTGTTGTCATCTGCTTCACTTGACAACAGAACTTACAGTATGTGAAGACTAAGTGTATGTTAGAAGTGCTTTTCATTTGAAAAAAAGTACTATCTGGGATAAACAACACCAGGTATCTTATTTTAAGTTTAAAAACTCCATATGCTTGTCTAATACTCTTGTCTTTAATGCTCCTACAGTTTCATTTTGAGATTGTTATCTTGAATTATTATCTTACTAGTATCTAGTAATAGCTACAAAATTAGCTGCTTTATTTATTTATTTATTTCACATTTAAAATGCATTTATGTATATGGGTTATGATATTTCTCTTTTTATTTTATTTATCTTCTGTATTTCATATGTATATATATATAAATATATATATATATAGTTTTGTAATGTATATAGTTTTAATTTACATGCAATATATATATATATACACTACCGTTCAAAAGTTTTAGAACAGTAAGATATTTAATGGTTTTTAAAGATGTTTCTTCT
>JAUMHE010000040.1:2832981-2846144 GCA_032359235.1 Enteromius mattozi | reverse complement strand
TAACTCGTTTTGCTCTTTTTCATTCAGACCTGCATCAAGATGTTGAAGATGTTGGTACCAGGAGTTATATTTTTCTTCCTGCTCTCTCTGAAACCAGGAGCTACTAAAGGTAACACATTTTCGCTAATAGATAACTTTTTGTGATATATTAATCCCGTTTTTTAATGATGTTTGTTTGCCTTGCAGTGGGTCTTGGTGGTAAAGTGCTTTTTTTTCCAGTTGAGTCTAATACTAGTTATGTTAAACTCAATCCTGAAAAGCCTCTGAATCTTTCAGCGTTTACTCTCTGCATGCGTGTCGCGACAGAGCTCCAGGGTGCCAGGGAGATCATTCTGTTTGCCTACCGCACTCCTGAATATGATGAGCTGAACGTTTGGAGAGAATTGGATGGCCGTTTGTCCTTGTATATTAGATCTAGTAAGGATGCAGCATTTTTCCATCTCCCTCCTCTCTCCACCTTCCAGACTCACCTATGCATCACCTGGGACTCTAAAACTGGTCTCACTGCCTTCTGGGTGGATGGACGTCGCAGTTTGTTCAAGATCTATAGAAAAGGTGTGTCAGTCCGTCCTGGCGGCACCGTCCTGCTCGGACAAGATGCTGATGCATATGTGGGTGAATTTGACGCAGGTCAAAGCTTTGTAGGAGAAATTACAGATGTGCAGATGTGGGACTATGTTCTCTCTGGCAGTCAGATTAAGGAGGTTTACTCAAAGCAGGAAACATCTGTGAAGGGAAATGTATTTGACTGGAACACTATCAAATATGAGACTATTGGCTATGTGCTAGTGACTCAAGATAACTGATTGTGATCAGATGCAATGTCACATATAAAGCTGAAAAAACTCAGACTGTGTTCGTCTGAAAGAAGAAAATCATATACACCTAGGATGGCTTGGGGGTGATTTTTGGGTTAACTATTACTTTAAACCTACTCGGGAGCAGTTTTTTTAAGCAGAAGTGATGCATAAAATCTGTCCCAGGTGCTGATACTTTATTACAAGAGTTACCTTACTGATCCAGGGACCAGTAATTTAAAATAATTATCATTTAAAAATTAACTGTAACATAATATAATGATGTTGTGTAGTCTATAATACTATAGACACAGGCAGTTTTACTCATTGAAATATTTTTTCATGATAAAATAATTACATGCTATGCAGTTAATCTGAGCTGTGCATTAATTTGAGTGATGACAGCTATTATGGGAGTGGCTTGATGGAGAGCAGGAGATTCAGACATGATCAGATGATATGATTACAAATCTTACTGTTTCAAAACTTTTGACCGGTAGTGTATATATTAGTGCTGTCGAAAAAAAAAAGTTAATCGCAATTAATTTCAGAAAAATGTGCAATTAACTTTTTTTTTTCGACAGTACTAATATATATATATATCTAAATCTCATCTTACATTTACGTTTTTAAATACACTATCAATATACTTTCATATTGCAATAATTTCACATTCAGTCTTCAAATTAATGTACAAACATATTTTTAATAGCTGTTTAATGGCATCTTTTTTAAGACTGAAGGCCAGTTTCACTGATACCAAGTAAAACTGATTCCCTATAAAAAAATTATTTAAAAAAATCCCCTAATATTTAACCATTGACTATAGCCATTAAACATTACATTATTATTAAGAACTATCAATTGTAACATTATACTTCAAAATAACTTCTAATTTAAGTAAATTAAGCAATGTTCACATAAACCCATTATAATAAATGTTATATTTATCTAGGCTACCTGTGCCCCTCAGCAGAAATATACATAAATTGAATAAAGTTATCAAACACAAAATTCTAAACTAAATACAGGTAAATAGTTACATCTATACAAAAGTTATTAATTTCCTCTTTTTTTCCCCCCCTTTTATTCTTGATGAGCAGGAATCACTTATTAGGTTGTTTTTGACTGGTATTTCTTTAACAAACGTGGAGAAATGGGCAGGATCAAACACCAGGCAAGGCAAAACTAAGTATCCAATAGAACAAGCGGGGGTCAGGGCAGGTGGCAAATGATCAAAAAACTAGAAAACAGTCCAAGGTCAAAAGACTCTGGGTTGGCGGCCATCTTGAGAAGAGATTCTGGCATGGCAGCCATCATGACCAGGGCATCAGGCATGACAGGCTTAACATGAGCAGACTCTGAAATGGTGGGCATGTCATGACGAGGCTCTGAAAAAGCTTTGACCCTGGACATTCAGCTGAGACGTGATGAGACTCTAGAATAGTAGCCATCTTGTAAAGAGTCTCTTCAGTGGCAGCCATCTCGTGATGGAGATCTTGAATGGTGGCCATGTTGTTGAGGAGCTCTTGAATAGCTGGCATGGTATGAGCAGGCATGACATTAGCAAACTCTGGTTTGGCAGACATGAAATCAGGCTTGGAACTAGTAGACATGACATGAATTAAGTTTGACTTAACTAGCCTGATGGTATGAAGTGAGCAGACTCTGGAGTAGCAGACATGACGTGAGCAGACTTGGGATGAACAGATGTAATGTGATGAGACTCAAGAAGGTCAGTTTTGACTTGACTCGACTCAGGGAAGGCAGCCATTTCATGAAAAGTCTCTGTGTTGGTAGCCATTTTGTGAACTGACTCCTCAGCAGCTCCCACAGTGAACGAGGATCCAGTGAGGAGAGCAATGACCAATACTTATGAGCATAGATCTTAGTGGTTCAGTTAGTCCATGGCAAAAAAGATCTATGAGTGCACAGTCTGGAAAGTCTGAGTCATTAGTAATGTCCAGAAAATCTTGGATGTGGTCCTGAAGGGACCGATTACCTTGAGACTTCCGGGCGAAACTGATAACTGGGTCCATGTTTGATCAGAGTTAAAATAAATCCACTGGATCCAGGTGTGGCTGATTATTCTGTAACAAGGAGACTGAGTTGGGGATCCAAATGCGAAGCTTTATTAACATATGTGGTAAAACACCAGCAAAACAGTCAAATACAGCAAGTCAAGGCAAAAGTAAATATCCAATAGAATAAGCAGGGGTCAGGGCAGCCAGCAAATGATCAAAAACCTAGGAAATAGTCCAAGGTTAAAATACAGGACCCAGAAACAAGGGAATGGCTTTGCAATAATCAGCATCTAAGAGTGAATGAAGGCATCTTCTATGCTAGACAGAGGGGAACACATGACAGAACCAACCAATGAGAACAAGACACATGAAACCAAGGAACCAATTAGTCTATGACACATGCAAACTAGAAACCAATGGGAACACAACACATAGACAAGGGTAGCACATGACATGACACTCCGGGGTCGAGTGCCCTCTAACGGAGTTCATGGGCACTCCAGCTGGCGATCATGACAATATTATGTGTATATATACATGTATTCACAATATTTACATGTATATATATATATATATATATATATATATATATATGTGTGTGTGTGTGTGTGTGTGTGTGTATGCACACACATACATACAGGTATTTATGTGTACATATAAATATACACAATAAACACGCATATATTATGTAAACGCAAAGTTGTAGTTAGATTCATGGGGGGAAAACTAACCTCTGAATATTTACATTTTTCATGATTTCATTGGTCTGATGAGTGCAAACACTGAACATGTTATTATTATGATGGAAAACAAAATCCCACCAAAATAGCTTTGGAACATCAAGAATTATTTGAATGTACAATGACACATTTTTTCTAAGTATTTCACAGGTCATGTTAATGACCTTTCAGATTTTCTGTAGTTTACATAAATAGGCCCCTGGTGAGTTTCTTATTAGCTAGCACACAGTAAACAGGCTCCAAATAATCTCTCCTTCAATGGGTCTATAGAGAATGTTAAAAAATGCTGTTTCTGAAGTTGGTGTGGAGGATGGTGTGGAGGACCAAGTCTGAGCTCAAACCTTCAGACCTTCTTATTCATGATAGGGGACTGTCACTCAAATAAGAGCTGCTAATCATTGTAAGTATAACTCTTCTGTGTCCTTGACTTATAAAAAATAGCTATTTAATGCATTGATTGAGAATTGATTTACTCAGGAGTAATGTTTAGGTCAGTTCTAGTTGATGATAAGTGTTTTTATACAAAGTGCAGTCATTTTATTCTTCTTCAGACCTGCAGCAAGATGCTGGTTTTATTTTTCCTGTCTGCTCTCTCTGACACCAGCAGCTACTGGAGGTACAGTGTTTTAATAATTGATGACATGGATTATCGAGAGCAGAATTTTGTTAATCATGGATGCATTTTATGTTTATTGTGGTTTTGTCTTGCAGTGGGTCTCTGTGGTAAAGTGCTTCTGTTTCCGAACAAGACTAACACCAGCTTTGTTCAACCCACTCCTGCAAAGCTGCTGAGTCTTTCAGCGTTTACTCTCTGCATGCACGCTGCAATGGAGCAAACCTGGAGATAAATTGTTCTGTTCGCCTACCGCACACTCGAGGTTGATGAACTCAATGTGTGGAAAGAGAAAGACGGTAGTTTGTCCATGTATATTCAGTCTAGTGAAGATGGAGTATTTTTCCGTCTGCCTCCTCTCTCCACCTTCCAGACTCATCTGTGCATCACCTGGGAATCTGAGACTGGTCTCACTGCCTTCTGGGTAGATGGACATCGCAGCTTGTTCAAGATCTATAGAAAAGGACACTCAATTCGTCCTGCTGGCTCTGTCCTGCTCGGACAGGACCCTGATGCATATTTGAGCAGTCTTTTGTAGGAGAAATTACAGATGTGCAGATGTGGGACTATGCTCTCTCTGGCAGACAGATTAAGGGGTTTTTTTTCAAACCAGGAACTGAAGGGAAATGTGTTCGACAGGAAATGTGTTCACTTACACAGTGTCCAAAGCCAAAGACTCTTTAAGACAAGTCATGTCATTCGGCGGCCATCTTTGAAATGCCTCTGGGGCATCCAAGTGCAGCTCCTATCTCTTTGAACGGGGAAACATCAAATTCTCCTAAACTGTTCACTAAGCTTATGATTAAATTTCATATTTGAAATCACCAGTGAAATCTGACAACAGCTGTGTAATAAATGTTGTTTCTTTTGCTCAAATAGCGTTATAAAAAGCTTATTTCTCAGACGAGATCAGTCAGTGCGCATGCGCAGTCCTAGATGCATGTCTCAGAATGCTGACTGTTTCTATAGCAACCGGAACTTCTAATGGCAGATGCGGTGATGCGATTGGCTATTTTATTTTGAAGGCGGGGCTTCTTGTGATTGATTGGCCATATTAAACGTTGCAGTTTTCCCCATTCAAAACTATACAAGTGACACGTCTTGGGTATTCTATAGTCTTTGCCAAAGCGTTAATCTGCGATAACAACCTGCCGGGCGTACATTATGCCGCTTATTACACGGATTCTTGCCACAAAAGTAAATAATAAAACAATAAATAAATAATATAGTACAATAATAAATAATTGTTTTAACAGTGGAGTCAGTCGAGTCATCTTCTATCCACTGCTGAAATCAACTGCTTTTGCTTTTTCCGTACATGTTGAAATTAATGTTGAAGTCCTCCATTTAAACTCGTGGTTAAGCATTTTTAAGCCACCGGATGGCCCCAAACCGTCCCCATCGTTTGGGAAAAGACTTTATGTTGCGCTCGTTCAGAACAGCAGCACAAAGACACATATACAATAAAAAAAAAACCTTTACTGGTTTATACCTCATGCAGATTGTAAACGTCTACAAGGTAGAAAAAAATGCTTAGTGTTGAGTTTTTCTGTTTTTTAGCTAGTTGTTCTTAATAACATGATAACAGTTTTCTGTTAGTTCTGTAGTAGCTTGCACATACCAATTTAAACTGTACTGAAAGACTGGTATCATTATATCATTTATAAAAATGTTTGTATTGAATTGGTACCAATTTAAGTGGTAGGTGAATTTTCACATACTGTATAGTAGTATAGTGGTGTCGATTTACAGAGATCGATTTACCGAAACTCTCCAGAGGATGAATCATAGATCCACCCTGCTCTGAGCAGCAGAATCAGGACACAAATAACTGAGCTGAACTGAAGTTCTCTCACATAAAACTTGATCAACATATTAAGTATTCTTATCTTCAACCCTTGTCTTTTAACAAATGATGTATCACTTTCATGCTTGGTAGCAATGTAATTTAATATTAATAATGAAGTGATAAATAAAGTGATCTTTTGTGTCAGATCAAGATGCATTTGATTCTGTGTGTGGATTATATAGATAAATTATATAGAGAGAGAGAGAGAGAGAAATTTCCAAGTCTATCTGGTCTTATTGTACCTTTGTCTACTGTGTGGAAGTTTATAGCCCATGGCACTGTAGCTAGTCTCTGCATGTGGACCAAAATGATGAGATTGCAATGGACTGTTGAAAACTGGGTAAAGAATCTTGATCAACTTCTAAACAAATTCAAGCTGACCTGAAGGCACAGGGTACAATCATAGGTGTAGCTTACCTGTTAAATAGTCTATATATTTGGCCTCTCTATCTTTCGATGCAGACTGATTCTCAGTTTTTGCATGAGTTATGAACATGAAGTCAATTGTTTGCTCACAAACTTCTTCCAAGTTTATTATTACATCCATACATTATATAGTTGCATTGCAAGGGGAGGTGCAGTGGGATATCCAATGAGAAATATACACTACATCTGTGTTGTACACAAGCCAAGAAATATATGATATATAATATGGAAGTCTGGGCTAGGATATATTACTTCTGGACATATTAGGCATAAACTTGGCCGAGGGTACCTTTTCCCAATAGAACTATACAGTTCAGTCAGTCTAAACTCAATAACCTGGAGCACTTTAAACCCCCTCCACTATTTAACCGTTTGAACTCATGTAGAGATATTCATATATGTGCATGCACTTATAGAAGGGAAAAGATATCCTGAGGGAGAGAACACAGAAGGGAGGAGGGAGCGAGACAAAAAAAAGATGTGAGAAGGAAGGAGGGATTGACACTCTCTGACACTAGTAGCCACCGAAGGTACCAAAATCTCATTAATAGATCACATTGATTATTGTGAGAATGATTTTTTTTTTTAAATGGGTTATCTTGGTTTTGCAGAGGGTCTCGGTGGTAAATTGCTTGTGTTTCCAAAGAAGACTGACTCCAGCTACGTTAAACTCACTCCTGAAAAGCGTCTTTCAGCATTCACTCTCTGCATGCGTGTCTCGACGGAGCTCCAGGGTGAGAGGGAGATCATTCTGTTTGCCTACCGCACTCCTGACAATGAAGAGCTGAACGTTTGGAGAGAATTGGACGGCCGTTTGTCCCTCTACCTCAGTGGTGAAGGAGTATTTTTCCGCCTGCCTCCTCTCTCCACCTTCCAGACTCACCTGTGTATCACCTGGGAATCTGAGACCGGTCTCACTGCCTTCTGGGTGGATGGACGTCGCAGCTTGTTCCAGATCTATAGAAAAGGTCACTCAGTCCGTCCTGGTGGCACCGTCCTGCTCGGACAGGACCCTGATAATTATGTTGGTTCCTTTGAAGCAAAGCAGAGCTTTGTAGGAGAAATTACAGATGTGCAGATGTGGGATTATGTTCTCTTTGGCAGTCATATTAAGGCGGTTTATTCAAACCAGGAACTGTATGTGCCGAAGGGTAATGTGATTAACTGGAACACAGTCAAATATGAGATTACTGGAGATGTGCTAGTTGTGAAAAGTAGCTGAGGTAACACTTTATATTACGGTTAAACCCTTTTAGTTGCTTATGAGCATGCATATTACTCGAATATTAGCCATTTATTAGTGCTGTTTAAGGACATATTAATGGCTTATTCTACATCCCTAATCCTAACAACTACCTTAGTAACTATTACTAAGCACCAAATTAAGAATTTATTGAGGGGAAAAGTCGTAGTTAATATGTAACAAGTGTTACCTATTCTAAAGTGTTAGCATAACTGATTGTGATTCAGTTGTAGCTTCACATACACAGTGTACAAAGTTTTTAATGCTAACAAATAAATTTGAGCATTACAAATGAAGTGTGTGTGCATCATTTGAGAGAGTGGCCATTGAATGTTTCTTACTGCGTATGACCTTTGGTGGAAGTGGTTAATATGCAAATTATTTGATGAATATTTTATTTGCTACCTTATTTAATTTCAAAAAAATAAGACAAATTATTTAGCATTCCACAATGCTAAAGAGACTGAGAACTAAAGAAAATGCTGTTATTTGATTATCTCTTCAAAAAAATGACTACTGTTCAGAAAAGACCATAATAAATCTATGGAGCACAAACCAGGCTTTTATTCTAAATTTCAGTCAACTGATTGTCTTAATATACAGCATATACATCCTTTGATTACATATCAGAATAACTTTTAAATAAACGTTGCATTGTTGCATCAGCAAGCTTCAATTGAAATGAATTTTTTTCAAAACTTTGTACAGAATTTTGAGCCGTTCTTGTCTGAAATGTGCTGCTGCTGCTGTCTGGTGGTCTTAAGCAGGCAGTGCAGGTCTCATTCTCTTAAATACAAACAATGTGTTGTCTTCATTTATACAAAACTATGTTTTAACATCTACATCTCATTATTAAGTCACAAACCTAGTGAAACAAAACTTTTTTTTTTATCTGAAAATAAAGAATTAACTAATTGCTTAAAAAAATATGACACACATTGACAGTTCCTGTAATCTTGAACGTACAGAAGATTAGAGCCAAGCAAAAGTAAATAAATAAAACCATTTTGAGATTAAAGTCATTATAACACAAGATCAAACTCATTCAATTTCAAGAAAAATGTCAAAATAAAAAGTTGAGATTGAACTCATTAAATTTTGAGCAAAGTTGTTGTGTTTCTAGAGAACATTTGAGATAAAATGGTGAGAATAAACTCATTAAATTACGAGAAAAAAGTAAAATTTCAAGAAAAAAAAATTCTCTAAACACAATGACTGTTTTCTCACAATGTAATGAGTTTATTATCAATATTTTATCTTGACTTTTTTCTTGAAGTTTAACGAGTTTAATCTCATGTTATAATGTTTTTAATCGCAACATGGTTTTATTTTATTTATTTATTTTTAATACTTGGCCCTAATCCTCTTTCATATAAATGGGAATACAGACAAAAGTCAACTTTTTGTTGAAAAATGACATCAACTAAAACAAAAAACTAAACAAAACAATGGTGTCATAAATTTAGCCGTGTCTACTTGTTTGACATTTGTCATTTGTTTGCATCTGTTTATTTGGTTGACAGAGAAATACAGTGGAAGAGACATTTGAAAGCATCTTTGTGTCTTTAATGAGTTCTTCGTCTCATGATCGTGTGAATCCTCACACAGCATCTTTTGTTGGTTTGTCTGATGTCATGATGGTGCAAGGAGGGAAGCGGCTCAGCAGCGTTTCTTTACTCAGAGGCAGAAATAAACACCCTTCTGCTACGCAGTAAGTATTCCAGAAGCCTTGTTTTGCTATAATTTTTGCTATAATGATTATTATGAAACAAATAAAATGTTTATTAATTTGCATGCTTTAGAATTTGTAGATTTAGTTGATTTATACACAGTACAGATGATGTACAAAGTTTATAATAATTTACTTCCAAATCGTATTCAGAGGCTGTTCAAAATACGAGAAAGTCAGTATAATTTAAGAGGAATGTATATGTTTTAAAAATTAAGGGCAAGAACTAATGTTAAAAATAGGTGTATATCTGTCAGAGGGCTTCATCTATGGAATAAATGTAATAAGGAATTAAAACTCTGTAAATCACTTTGCAAATTTAAGAAAATGTATAAATGCAAGGTGATAAATAATTATATGAATGAGAAATAATAAAAAAAAAAATAGCCAATGTATTAGTATAAATTCTGAAGTAATAGTTGGAATCCGTATTTCTGTTATGTATGTTACAAATTATGCTTGTATATTTTGGGAAATGTTTTATGCAATTTAGTTTTTCTTGTGGTATTTAATTTAGTAAAAAGTGTGGTTCATCAGAATAAGCAAGGCTTCAGCCTACACCTTTTTCGGTATCCTTGTTTATATATTTATTTAACTGGAAATATTGTTTTTGAGGACCGAAATAAAAATTATTGATTGATTAATATATTGTAACAATCAATATAACTTTAATGCTTAATGATATGTTACAATGTATTTGGCTTGTAGTAGCAATAATAATAATAATGCATTTGTTATTATATGGCACACTAGTGTTGTTTTATACTTATTTATAATTATTATATATTTTTTTCCTTTCATTTTGATTTTGTTTCAGTTTGTAAAAATAAAGTTTTGTTTTTGACTTTTATATTTTTATAGTTTTTTCCCAGTCATAGTTTATTATTTTTCCAGTTTATTATTTTAGTACTATTATAGTATTTATTTTGCATATAGTTTTAAAAAGATACATATTTATCTAATTATTTACTTATATGTTTATTTAGAACAATTAAACACTTAGGCTACTTTGCAAAAGGATTATTTCTCATTTAAAACAGTATAAATTAAGTATAATAAAACTGTACTTAATGTGCTTCAGGTTTATAGAATTATTTGATTATTCCTTTTCCTTCAGACCTGCAGCATGATGTTGGTGCCTGTGGTTTTATTTTTCTGTCTGCTCTCTCTGAAAGCAGCATCTACTGAAGGTATGTTAGATGAATACAGCAGGAGCTTGTGCTTGTTTTGTGGTTTTTAGAGTATTTTATTCTTTCTTGCAGTGGGTCTTGCTGGTAAAGTGCTTCTGTTCCCGTACGAGACTGATTTCAGCTATGTTAAACTCACTCCTAAAAAGCCGCTGGGTCTCACCGCGTTCACTCTCTGCATGCGCGTCGCGACGGAGCTCCAGGGCGAGCGGCAGATCATTCTCTTCGCCTACCGCACGCCCGACTTTGACGAGCTCAACCTGTGGAGAGAGAAAGACGGCCGCGTGTCGTTCTACCTGAGCGGCGACGGAGCGTTCTTCAACCTGCCTCCTCTCTCCACCTTCCGGGTTCACCTGTGCCTCACCTGGGCCTCGCGCACCGGACTCACGGCCTTCTGGGTGGACGGGCGCCGCAGCGCGTTCCAGCTGTATAAACCGGGTCACAGCATCCGCCCGCAGGGCACCGCTCTGCTCGGCCAGGACCCCGATAAACACCTGGGAGACTTCGAGGCGGTGCAGAGTTTCGCCGGCGAGCTCACGGACCTGAACATGTGGGACTACGTCCTCACCGGAAACCAGATTAAAGCGCTGTATCTGAACCACGCGCAGCGCGTGCCCAGAGGAAACGTGTTTGACTGGGGCGCCATCGAATATGAGATTAAAGGAAACGTGCTAGTCGTGCAAGACGATTAAAACACACAGTAAATTGTTAATTTGCTATCGTTTCTTCATAGGATATTCGGCTTTATTGGAAATAAGCCAACAGTGTAATTCAAGGTGGCCATAAGTGCCACTTCCTGGGAAACGTTATGCAAAGGATTTCTAAAATGGTGTTGGTTTATTAGCCTAGTCTTTACCTGCTCAAATAACTGACACTTAGGCTAAAACTTTATCATTTGATTTAGTCACTACGGGATCTGCTAAGAACTTAAATTAAATGTAGATGATGTAACAATGTGTAACAGTGATGTAATAAATTCAATATTTGTCGATGTGAGTTTCTCCATGTGGCCACACGGGAGCAGCACCACAACAGTTATTTAATGGGACTGCATCCACCTTTTTTATTTTAAACGCGGAAGTGAGCTATTTTCTTTTAATGTGCAATTCTGATTATTAGCTAAATAAAGAAGTAGCTATAACAAAATGTATTAAGTAGTAAAAATAACAAGCAGGCTATACAGTCTTCAATATCAACAGGCAGGTTAAATAACAGGAAGCAAATGAAACCGGAAGCCTCGCACATTCAAATGACAAATTAGCCGCGCTTCTTCTTCTTGAAGTGGTTGACTGTAACTTTTTAAATATGAGACCTTTAATAAAGTGAGTATTTAATATGCAGGACGAAAGAGGCAAAAGTTTGGGGCAAAACTAAACAACAGCCTCTGCTCGTTGAGAATCATATCATGAAGTTTAAAAACAGCTGCGTGACTCTGAGGCATCTCTGAGATAGGCTTTATTTTGTATTTGTCTGTCGCCAGGGTTTAAATAATGATGTGTAGAAAGATGATTGATTAGATACCGACCTGTCATTTCCATTCATTACACATTAGCTACAGAAGTGGGTGGATTTAGATTACTTTTTGACACTCAGTCTTTTCAAGGTGGCTCAACCATGTTTGACATCTCGGCCTTTCCTTTTGCTTTTCCGTATTTCAGTATTTTGTTTAAAGTTAAACACACATGTAAATACCAGGAGCTTTTTGTGGCACGCTAGGTGGCTGATCTCAAGTATTATGTCTTGCCTTCTCAAAACAATAAGTTATGCTGAATGCTTTTCTAATTATAGTTCATGTTGATGGCTATAAAATAATGGTAATTGGTGCTATTCTGGCCATATATATTTATTAAGGCTAAATACTCTATATGTTCAGAACTGAAGCTGAGTGAAATATATTTTTTGACATTTATTATTAGTTTCAGCCTTCATTTTTTTAATTAGATAACATTTTCAATCATAGCTTAAACTTAGGATTTATTTATTAAATATTTATCATTCATTATTATTTTATTCAAATGTTTTTCACATAGACCACAAGGTTTTTTTTTCTTTAAATGGGATATATATGAACATATTTTCTTGGACTGAAATCTATTTTGAAACACTTATATATATAATATATTACATAAATATATTTTAAAACATGTTTTAGCAAAATATTGTTGTGTGTTTATATTTTAAAATATATTTGAAAATATATATAACATATAAATCGGATGTCTCCCAGGAAAATATCTAATTTTTGCATTACAAAATAAGGTGAATACCACAGCACAAAAATCATATTATCTTAACATAATGCACAGCCCTATTGAAAATCTTAATTTGCTTTTACATGCAAAACATAATTTCTTTTAGTCATGTGTAACTCTGGTTGCTGTATGAGCACAGCTTAAGAGAGGGATTGTGAGAGACACTGAAGAAGTCTGCTGATGGTCTCAGAGTGAAGGAGTCTTCACCTCCACACACTCATGAAGCCACTGTAAAAACTAAAGGTTCATCAAATATCCTTTTGAGTACTCAAGGAACTTTAAAATGTATTTTAAGTGCCTCAA
>JAUMHE010000040.1:2761849-2779265 GCA_032359235.1 Enteromius mattozi | reverse complement strand
TCCAGGAGTTGGCGGATGCTTTAGTCCAGGTCTGGGAGGAGATCCCTCAGGAGACCATCCACCACCTCATCAGGAGCATGTCCAGGCATTGTAGGGAGGTCATACAGGCACGTGGAGGACACACACACTACTGAGCCTCATTTTGACTTGTTTTAAGGATTTAAGGATCAGCCTGTAGTGTTTTTCCACTTCAATTTTGAGTGTGACTCCAAATCCAGACCTCCATGGGTTAATACATTTGATATCCATTGATAATTCCATTGATTTCCATTGATATGTAAATATTTCATTCATTCTGATCTAGGATGTGTTATTTTAGTGCTCCCTTTATTTTTTTTGAGCAGTGTATATGTTTATACTATTACAGATAGTGGTATTACAGATGTTCTTTCCCTTCGGAATGGAATCTCTGTGAAGAATACTCTGTGAAGTCCACTTATGGTCGAATGGAATGCACCCTTAGACTTTCTTAAATAAATGAGCATTGCACGTTTGTATTAGGCTATTATTATTATTACTCCCTGATGAAGTTATTAGACTGCACTGGAAATAGGAATTCCCCCAAATTATTCCATGTAGCCTAAGGTGACCAAACAACAGTTTCCGAAGGTTAAGCAGCTCCTGATCATTTGTTGAAACAGAACAAAGCTGTGTTCAAGAGGAGTTTTATACTTTCTTACCCCATCAGTGGAAAGTGTCACTGACGAACACTTACACATCTCCTCACAGTATGGTCTTTATTTCATACAGCTGAGAAATGAAAGCAAACACAAAACCATACAAAATAAAACTACAAAAACAAAATTGCCTCAGGTCCCAATATTTCAGAAGTACAATACATCATGAAATGATAAAGAATTTGATAGAAACTATCAATATTTACATCTCTTTTTTATCATCAGCTGATCAAGAGAAAACTATTAGCATTATATTATATTTTCAGTTTTAGCTTGTTTTTTTTTTTTTTGTAAACAATCTTTTACTGCAACGAGTCGTCATTTCTCGTCTTTTGGCACCATTTTGAAATCTGTAAATGGACTAAGTTTCTCAGTAGGACTCAAAGCAACACTCTTGCGACCTACACCTACAACATCATGGAGAAAATAAACTTACGACACCGCGATCTGTGCTGATTGGGCAGCTACTGATGTTAAGCATGAGATTGGAGAGCAGCTATTGGCTGGGAGGTAATGTGGGCGGGATTAAGGGGGAGGTCCTTGGTAAATGAGTTTGTTCCCAGTTTTAAGGATTGACTGAGTACACTTCTTCACCCAGGTTATGTTCAGAGTGGCGTACTACCATACTAGTTTTGCAGTATGCATGCTGGCACATTACTGGCAAATGTTTAGTATAAATGGCACACATGGATGATTTATCGGTAACATTTCCCAAAATGTGCAGCATACAACAGTGTGCACTACGTAAAAAAAAAAAAGGATCCCACGATGCAATGTGCTCGACCTTGAACTCTGAAACAGAGTTGATGTTAACTTAAACTATTAAAAATTAGTTTTTGTAAACTGAAATAAAGTTGATATAAAAACATTAAATATTAGATGAAAAACCGACTAAAGTGACTGAAGTAAAACTAAATAAATAAATATATTTCTATAAAAAAGAAAAACTTAAAAATAATAACAACTTTAAAGTATATTAAAATGGCAAAACTTAAAAAAAATCATACATATAAAAACAAATATAACAATAAACATGAGAAAATACATAGGGTAGCTCAAGTTAAAGTAAAACTAAAAGCTAAAACTGAAAAAAAAATGGCAAAAGCTATAAATAGCTTAAAAATTTAGAAAATATAAAAATAAAAGCTATTTCAAAATATTAATAAACAGTGTATATACTAAAATAACAGTTCAAGAAATAAATAAGCCACATGATCAACTTTTAATATTTAGTTTGTCTTATTTAAATGCTACATTATTTCATTTTTACTTAACATATTTGTTTTTTTCAAAATTGGATTCAAATTTAAAGAACTATTTCAAACATATTTGCCATTCACTGAATTAATCAGCGATGTCGCATGATCATCTTGCATACTATTAGAAACATTTAGAATTGCAAAATGCACTTTTACATTATATTTAAAAATATATATAAGGCAGTATAAACAGTAAAGCATGCAGTATGCTAGTATTCCACTCCAAACACAACCCAACTGTATTAGACGGAGGTTCAGTGTTTCCCACGCTCACGTACCGCTAAAATACACACACAGACTACAGTACGTGTGTTTATAACAGTCTGACAACCAACAACGGTCATACAACACATTAAAGCATGTTTCACTCACACACACACTTCCAGCAGCCATTTGATGAGTGTTCAAAAAAATAATACATCCATCATCCACTGCTCTCTCTCCATTTTCCTTCATTTTATCAGCTATCTGTCCCGTCTTTCTCACCTCATTTTCTTCTGTCACATCCTAATACAGCTTTTAGCTTTTTATAAAAAGCTTTCTCACTGTTTATATGCGTGTCTGATAAATATTAATCAGAGTTTCATTTTTCACCTGTCTAAAAGTGCCAGCCAGCTAGATATTACAGGAACTCTATAAATCCCACTGTTTTGCATGCTGGATCAGAACATTTAAAGTCAACCTGAAACCAAAACTTGACATTATTTACTTCATTGCTACTGAAAAGTATTCACACAGAGCTTTTGTGTGTTTTTTGCCAATTCACTCAAATATCCTGTGAAATGTGTCACATTAGGGCAGTAAAATGGCTTTTGAGTGCCGTTTCATGCTGACTTTAAAATATTCAAATAACTTACGTGTTCCCTGGAAAGCATTAATGTGTCTCGTTACGCAAGCGCGACCTTTGGGCACAGCTGAAATTATTAATTAAACATTTGCATTCTAAGTATTCTTTTCTTTGCTTCCAGCCCTTTCTGTGGGTGTAAATGCATTTCATTTCGGGTTTAGCATCATCATCATCATCATCATCATCATCATCACATCTCTCAGTTTAAGACAATCCAACACAGATAGCCACTCTGAATAAATATAAATGTAGGACTATGGCATAAAAATCCACAACATTAAACTGACACACGGTCCAGGCTTTTCGAAAATGAAAAGAAATCAACTCAGAACAGCAATCTTATACACATCTTTCCTTTAGCAATTCAATTAATTCCCTTTAATTATCTTTTAGCAGCTTAGCGAATGATAACTTGGCACTACTGAATTTCGTAATAATTGCTTTGTCTTAGAGTTAAGGGTCATGAAATACTCATCTTCTGCAGTCTTGTCTCGAAGATTTGGAGTTGTATTTTTCACATAAATCCAGTCATGATCGTTATTATGATAGGACAGCCTTCACTGAAAATGCAGGCAGATGAAAATTTCCCATGACTGGAGTTGAAACACATTTGGTACTGGTGGTCGTGACACTCGTTTCTATGTCGAAAGCATCTTTAATCAAGTTACGGCAGTTACCATAACAACTGCAATCTGTGCAGCAATACTGAAGTAATGATTAGTGTGTGGCTTGTAAACTCCTCACTCTCTCACTTGTGTTTGTGTGTTCCCTGGAAACATTTTTTAAAAAGGTCAAGATGAAGGGTCTGTTCCAAACCAAGTGAGCTCCCTTCTAAAGCCGCATCATGACGGAAATGGATCCTGATTTGAAACGCTCTACAGAGAGTGCTTACACAACAATACTCTAATAAGCATAAAAATATTAGGTAGTCCATGTTTAAGTAGTTCAAATGGGGTTCTAATTAATGTTATTCAGCAAGGATGTATTAGGTTGACGTAAAATGACAGTAAAAACTTGTTGAAGAAATGCAGTTTTTTACTTTTCTATTAATAAAAAAACCACATGGTTTACACAAATATTAGGCATCAAAATTGATAATAAACAGAAATTTTTTTGAGCAGCAAATCAGCATATGTGACCCTGGGGCACAAAACCAGTCGTATATTTGTAGCAATAGCCATAAACACATTGTATGGGTCAAAATTATCGATTTTTCTTCATAAGGATATTAAGTAAAGATCATGTTCCATGAACATATTTTGTGAATGTCTTACCGTAAATATATAAAAACTTTTATTGATTTTTTGATTAGTAATATGCATTGCTAAGAACTTCATTCCGACAACTTTAAAGGTGATTTTCTCAGTATTTCGATTTTTTTGCATCCTCAGATTTCAGATTTTCAAATAGTTGAATCGCGGTCAAATATATCCTAACAAACCATACATCAGCGGAAGGCTTATTTATTCAGCTTTTAGATAATGTATAACTATCAATTTAAAAAAAAAAAATGACCCTTATGACTGGTTTTGTGGTCCTGGGTCACATATTAGAATGATTTCTGAAGGATCACGTGGAGTTATAATGCTGAAAATTCAGCACTGCATCACCTAAATAAATTACATTTTAAAAACTATTCAAATAGAAAATAGTTTTTTTTTTAAACTGTAATAATATTTTACATTTTTACTGTATTTTATACTGCAATTAATGCAGTCTTGATGAGAAAAAGAGACATCTTTAAAAAAACATTTTAAAAAAGCATACTTTTGAACGGTGCATATTTATAAACATTTTTTGAGCTTATTGCAATGCATTCTGAAATTGCTTTTTTGGAAAATCCTGTTTATATCTGGCAAAAAAGGCAACACCTATTACATGCTGCCTACACAGAAAGCCCACTATGATTTGGAACAGAGCTAATGTTTCTGTTTCTGTCCATTTGAAGCTGAGGAAAACAGCTTCAGAAACATACATTACCCTTTGAAACAAGTTTTGCCTCATTTCACCGAATCCAATCCGTAATTATCCAAAAACAAACCGCATTGAATGACTTGAACATCAACCCCCTACCTCACAGAGGACTTTGCCGTGTCTTGAAGTGTAAGGCTTTGTTTTTAGTAAGCGAGGTTCCTGGTGTTTCATCTACTACGGATGCTATCTGTAACGCATAACAGGCTTAGATGAGGCAGTCAAATCAAAACAATACAGAAAGGCATCATGAACGAGCCTCGAGCTGAAATACACAACAAATCTGATATGTGTGTGAGTGTATGTGTGTTTCTAGTGTACGACGTACTGACGGTCTGTTCGAATAAGCTCGCCGAACCCTTGAGCTGCCTCCGAGTGTTCATTAAAAATACCACGCCGTTTGTGTTCGCTGCGTCTGTGTGGAATGTGAGTATGCGTTTCCGTTTCACACCGCTGAAATCCTTCCTTTGCGGTTTTTACGTCCGTGTCTCCGCTGCTGGTCGAGCGGAGTACATTGAGGTCGGACCTGTGTCGGACAGGGGGTGGGGTTTGGGGGGCGTGGCTTTTCGGGGGCCACTGGAGGGGGGCGTGTCATCAGGGAGGGGGCGGGATCTGTACCCCGAGCAGCTCGTAAGCGAAAATGTTCCAGAAGATGGCGAAGAGAAGGAAGGTAATGAAGGAGAAGATGAGGACCCACCAGGAGCACTGTTTATGCAGTGATTCCTCATAGCTCCGCAAGATCAGCAGCCCCATGCTGATGCCCACCACTGCGCCCGACAGATGAGCCATGAAACTGGGCTGCGGTCCGGAGGAGGGGAGGGGCGGAGAGAAACGCAGCCATACTGCACGGCCCACCTCCGAACTCACTGCCAAAGACAGAGAAAGAGATGTTTGGAATAGCATACTACTAATAATTTTTATTAAAAATGTAATTAGATTTTTTTATATATAGACGGTTTTATCGGGCGCATGCACCTGGACCTAAGTTAATTTCCGGTCTGTGTTTCTTTATCGGTCTGGTTAGTGTCGTGGGATACAAACGCAGCTAATGACGAGCAATGAAGTTGGTCTCAGGTTATTGTGCTGTGGGATGTGTTTCCCAAACATTAATTTTTTTAATTGTGGCAACCTCCCACGATATCAAAACCGACCGATTTTCAAAAAGGCTTTGTTAAATAAACATGAGCACGTACTGTAATGCACGTTTAAAAATCAAACCGAGGCGTGGATGTTTTTATATCACTGTATTTCTGAAGGAAGACTGTCTTTAGAAAATTAAATTTTTATTTCATCCTGCATATAAGGCAGCGTTTGTAAGCTCAGAGCTGCTTTGTCTACAGTCGTTACCGGAAACCTCTCGTTTCTCGTGCTTAAAGCACCTCCTGCTGGCAGGGAATGAATTTGCATTTTTAATAAATCTGTCTGATTTACGCAGCAAACATATTTCGCTTTTTATCAAAAAAATAATCTACTGTAGAAGGACGTAGCTGTTGTTATTGATTCTATTGGGATGTCTACCGGACGTTAAGTTAGGGCCACAAAAGCATGCATGCACAGTAACGTTTGTTTATGTTGTTGTCGTTGAAACCATCTATATATATTAACATTTAAAAAATTTTTTTTAGGTCGGTTTAAAATGCAATGGCAGCTTAATAATGTAGCATACAATTGTTTGAAATCTTTGAACATTGCACATATAATACTATTTTTAAAATAGTATGCAGTATCTAATATACACTCTACTATACTCTAGTCTTGCATTCTGAATATAGCAAATGAAAAAGTTACTTACTGCAAACAAGTGCAAGAATCATCCGCAGCAATTTGTATGGACACTTCATACCAGCCCAGTTCTGAAACACAAACATATGCGTGTTAAAAGGCATTACAAAGATTTTTACTTTTAAGTCAGCATAATGAAAATTCACTCAAGATATTTTGTAAATACATCTTATTGATCTTACTGTACACTATGCGTCCATGCATGCATTTAGTTTAGTATTTTGACCTTGAAATGTTTAAAAGTATTTTTTTAAAAAAGTACTAAGTCTTACGACAGACTTCTTTCTGGGGATTTATGCTGGACTTCAGATTTAAAAGTAAAATGCAAAGCTAATGTGAAATGCCATCAGTGTTGTTATTGTTAATTAAAACTAAATATGAAGTTATCTAAAAATAAAAATATTAAATGAAACCTACACTTAGATCTAAAAGTTAGTTCAGGCTGAAGTGCTAAATTTACTCAAATCAAAATAAATATAAATTAAAGCTAATAAGAAATATTACTAAAAGTAATACAAACGTTGCATTATAAAATTACTAAAACAAACAAAAATTAAAATGGAAAAAAAACTAAGAAATAAATAATAATAAATATTAAATAAAATAAATATTAAAATAATGCAAATTAACACTGACTGCCATTTGCAACCTATTTTACTTTCATACATTTTTGGGGGGTAAAATAGAATATCCAGTCATAAGACAGGACTTACATTAATTCTTATATTAATTCTTATGCATAAAAAAAGTGTTATTTGAGCTGGAAAATTTCTAAATCACCTTCTAGAGGTGGAACTACAACTCTTTAAAAGTGGATTTCTTTTCTCACTGATGACATCATAGAGTTCAACCTGTACCTAATCCAAAACATTACTCAAATTACACAAACCGAAAGGCCCTTAAACAGGGACGAGGAAGAGTTGAGACGCATCCATCAGCACACAGCAGACTCCGAAGAGACTTTCTGACTCTCCGAGGCCTGTTTGTGTCTGTCTGTCTGTGTGCGACTGATTAGAGACCCTTTGATCTTTAGGGAAGCCGCAATATAAAGCATCCGGAGATTTATCCCTCCGCATTTCTCTATTCCTCTGCCTGATTTCCCCTTTTCATTCATTCTGACATGAGTCGCCATGGCAGCAGTTAGTTTCGGTTACCATGACAACGTTGGCGAGATGTGCTGAGCAGAGTGCATAGACCCCGCCGGACCCGCCCACCACCGGAGCGCGCATATCCGTGATGGACACCGTCAGCGAACCTGAGGAGACACGCCGTTAGACAAACAGTGGGATTATTTGATATATTTTGTCCTGCATATCCCTCACGAAGCATGCGACAAAGCCCCGCCCACAAGCAGTGACTCCATTTGGAATTATGACATCGTGGGAATTGAAACATTTGAAATTGTGATAAACTGTTTCCTGCGACTCTCATTCTGTGTAAAGACCTTCATGCAACATTAAAACACTGTGCGTTTGCTGATTTCAGACATCCTCTGTTGAGTGAAATTGCCCAATAGAGAAAATTGATAGGCAAATTTAATCATAATATAATTACCTCATAATGACATGAGGGGGTCCCCGCATAGGGACCTGTGCACCATTGATGCATGCCTCTTTCAGATTATTTGAAACTTAATAGAGTGTGTCTTATAGGCCTTATGTGTTTATGTGCCTAAATGTAAGTTTTTATAAGGATATCATTAATTGTATTAATAATAATAATATATATATATATTAGTGCTGTCGCAATTAATCACATCCAAAATAATTTTTTCTTTTTTATTATATTATATAATTACAATCTCTATTTAACAATTAATAAATAAATAAATAAAAATTGTGATTCTGAATTTATCCAGATTCATGCAGCTCTAATATATCCTCACACACACACACACACACACACACATCACAATAACTGAAATAAATAAATTAGTTACAATTATTTAATAACAAACTATTTTAATTAAATAAGAATTTTACTTTAAACATTTAAAAATATATTTTTAAATATTACTAAATAATTAATAAATAAATAATTAATAAATAAATTAAAGAATAATTATTGATTAAATGTTCACATTCATTTTATTTTATTTTATTTTTTTATGTGACTTCCAAAATGAGATACACACATATATATATATATATATAATTAAATACACTTGCCCTAAAGACCTTGATTAGCTGTTTCGGCTGTGTTTAATTAGAGTTGGAGTGAAGCTCTCTTAAGGACGTGGTTTTTATAAGGATTTCATTAATTGTATTAATAATATATGTACATACAGTATATATATTAGTGCTGCCGCAATTAATCGCATCCAAAATAAGTTCTTTACATGTGTGTGTGTCCTGTATATTTATTATGTATATATACATACAAACACATGCATGTATATATTTAAGAGAAATATGTTGTTTATATATTAAATATATTTATATATAATATAAAAGATAATAATATAAATATATAAATGTATATAGTACATGTAAATATTTTCAAGATATACACTGTATGCATGTCTTTATATATACATAATAAATATGCCCAGTACACACACATGTATTATGTAAACAAAAACTTTTATTTTTGATGCAATATATGTGTATATGTATATATTCAAAATTGTAATCATTTGTAATAAAATTAATTTAATTAAATATTTAATACATTATTACATTTTTAACTTATTTTTAATTTAATAAATCACATGTAATTTTATTTACTTTAATTTTAATGAACTTTATTGAAAATATTCATAGTAGTAGTTCATTAATAAATCATGAAGAATGTTATGATAACAATTTTACTCGAATGTATGTGTCATCAGATGTATTTAATTGAATAAATTTTATTTAAAAAAAATTAAAAATTTTGTAAAAATTTACTGTGCTATTTTTATATAATACTAAGAATGAACATATTATACTGGCATGTATAATATATATGCATATAAACCCCTCCTGACCTGTATTTCTGCACTACTCCTGTCACTACTGCCGACCCATTTATGAATATAATAAAGGTAATTAATAGCTGTCATGTGATGATAGGATACAGAGCTGCTCTGTGCTGCAGTCTAAACATGTAGAACAGAATCTACTTTTTGACATTTTATTTAAACCTAGTGCTATTTGTCTGTGCAAAACAGGATGCCAGGCTGTTCTGAGTGGTTAGCAGGGTGTTGTAGATGGTCGTTAGGTGGCCGCTCCCAACTGGACTTCAATTTAATACAAAACAGTCAAACGCTCAGCAGCACAAAACAAATTGAGCAAAGCTAATTCTGTACTCTAAAATAAAATCTCACAGGAAAGCAAACATGCATGCATAATACAGCAGAAGCAGGTCAGATAATTGAATATTGGCATATCCTCTGTGTGTGCGTGTGTGTGTGACAGATCGTCTATATACAGTGCTGCGCTCAGCACTCTTACTCCATCACCATCTTCATCATTCTGCTCTTTTTTATGTTTTATTTCCTCAATCTTTCTACTCACATATCCTCCACGCTCTCACTCGATTTCTCAAGTTTTCCTTGTCTTTTCATCTCTTTCTCACATATAGTCTCTGCTCATTTTTCTCTTATCTCTATTCTCTCTTTCTTTTAATTTCCATCTCATGTTCTGTGCCTTCAGCATGGACACTTTAGAGATGTCAAAAAGCCGACATGTTGCAGTATGCAGTAAATTAAGTAAATATGATACAACATAAGTGTTCATTTAATTTCTGCATTTTTCTGTCCGTGTCATTTGCAATAGTTGCAATAGTTGTATTGTGTTCCATCATGGCTATTTGATTCTGTTCCTGGACTGGAGAGCCACGTCCTGCAGGGTTTTGCATGAAGTCTAATTAAACAGACCTGAACCAGCTAATCGAGGTCTTCAGGATTTTTCAATAATTACAGACAAGTGTGTTTGATTAGGCTTTGAATTCAACAGAATGAAGTTCAAATTTAAAAGCACTGTATATCATCTATGTATCTCCTATTTGACACAAACATACAAATTCACTCCATACTAAATGTTTATTTTTGTTCAAATTGACATTTTTTTAAATTAAGTTTTTAAAAAATGTATTCCTTTTATTTTTTTTAATAAGTGGAATTTTATTGAATTTATACATTTAATTTTAATTTAATTTAATAATGATCATGTTCTCAAATACTCTGACAAAATTTGTCAGAATTTTGTTTAGTTGTCCATTTTTTTCTTCAGAATCATAGGAGAATTACAATCTCTATTTAACAATAAATAAATAAATAAAAATAATAAAAATTGTGATTCTGAATTTAACCAGAATCATGCAGCTCTAATATATCTTCTCACACACACACACACACACACACACCAAAATAACAAACTGAAATAAATACATTTGTTACAATTATTTAATAATTTAATAAACTATTTTGAATTAAATGAGAATTTTACTTTAAACATTTAAAAATATATTTTAAAATATTACTATGTAAAAAAAATACATGTATGTACTATGTAAATAACAAAATGTATTTTAAATTAAAGAATAAATGTTCACATTCATTTTATTTTTATTTTTTTTGTGACTTCCAAAATTATATATAAAATTAAATACACTTGCCCTAAAGACCTTGATTAGCTGTTTCGGCTGTGTTTAATTAGGATTGGAGTGAAGCTCTTAAGGAATGGAATACGTGGCCCTCTAGGAATGGAATAGCTCTGATAGAGGACAATATATATCTCTGTTTTTTAATAAGAAGAACATAGCTAGAATTAAAATGTAAATGTATTCTATTACATTACACGCAGTCTCCAGAGGTGGTTTATTTGCTGCTTTGGTGTGTGTGTAGTGTGTGTGTGTGTGTGTGTGAATAATTCAGAGATTATTGATTAGGTCATTGGCCACTGGTGACATGTCCGTCATAAATATGAGCACATTCTCCTGGTGAACCTGTCAGAGTGCAAGGACAGCAAGACGTATGCAGACACACACACACTAACTCACCAGCGACGACTCCTGCCATATACAGCAGACTGATCCTCAGGATCCCATGAACCATCTCCAGAGGTACTCCAATCATCAGCTGGAGAAGAGCGTTGAAACCCAACTGCTCTAACCTGCACACACACACAGAATGTAGAACATCAGCTCCGGCTACAAGTCTAATTTTAGACAAAGGAACAGTATGAAATTCTCATCAGCCTTAGAAGTCGAAGTCAAACTTTTGTCTCTCATCTTAAAAGAGCCTAATCTTGCTCAAACGCTTACAAAACACATAAAGGCCCTATGGAATCCCAGACAGATTCTTCAAAATATCTTCCTTTGTGTTCGGCAGAACATAGAAACTATTCCTTTAATGCTCTATAATATGTTGCCTGCATTAATGTGCTTTTAAAGTCAACATGAATGTGAAATGGTCACTCACAACCCATTGTGGTTTTGTAATGTGGGCGGCACTTAATTCTCTCTATTAGGAATTGATTGCACATTGAAAAGCATCTCAATATGACAGATGATTGAAGCAGAAAAATGGTTTTGCTGACAGTATTTGATAAGCAAAGTCATTTCAGAGATGGAGTGTTTTATTGAATTTTTATAAAAGGCGACAAAGACAAACCGTTTTCTTTAAAATAAACAAATCGTGCACAATAAGAGCAGAAACATGCACGAAGAAATATGTTCGCATTGTAAATAGGCCTGTCACAATAATCAATATATCGATTTATCGCACAATATATGTACATGACCTCAATCATTTTTGGTGGTGCAATATATTGCCCATTATATTTACATAAAAAAACAATAAATTTTAAAAAATGTTTTTTGCATTCCACTTGTGCCTATGTCTTTCGTAGCATCTCGTACATAACGTGGTGAAGTCATGAGGTGCTAGTTCACATTTTTTAAAATCCTTCTACAAAAAAGTTTAATCTGCAGATATGGCCTTGTTTAGGGATACAGAGATCTAACTGCTAAATAGGGATTGTGTTTTTCAGCAATAGTGTATTATTTTTCAGAGAAAAAAAGGGAAAAATCTATAAATGTTAAAAGTTCTTTGTGCATTTGTCTTTTTTCGTATTGTAAGAAAATGTGTATTTACTATTTATTCAAGTTTTTTAAGGTCTCATATATTTTAATACTTAATTTCCATGATCTAAATATTTTTAAGAAGTTGTCAATTGAAAGTGTGTTGGCCTTCTTGCATTATTATGCTGTTATATTATGATTAAACATTCAGTCTTAAAATGACAATAATATCAATTATTTATGGGGCAATATATCGCACAACAAAAAGTTGTTATTGAGACAGGCCTAGCTGTAAAACGAATCATGTGCATACACTGTTTGTTCGAAAGACAGTTGCTAGTTGCATAATTAAAACAGCTGATGCTCATTTATTTACAAATGGAGATTTAAACAAGAGTTCATTCTGGTGCAAAGTTCTTACCCAACATGCATGAACATATAGCTGAAGAACCTCCAGATTTGTGCGCGGTGTCCGGGATGATACACCAGCGGACTCTTCATGAAGTCTGGCTGGTAGGTTTGCAACACCCATTTATTGAGCATCACGCCGTAGCACATAAACACTATGATCTGGAACAAACACAGACAACGGTGTCAAACCTGGAAAGCCTCTTATGTCAAACAAAAACCTGAAAAATCTCATGTTTGCAACCTTTAGACAAAGCATACAAGAAAAAAGATGTGGTTTTGTTGAGCATCATATTTGATATATCAGGCTTTTATGGCTGATATAGTGAAAATACAGAGTTTAAATGCAATTTATGAGAAAATATACAATTTGGTGAAGATGCTGATATTTATTTGGCCAATAAGATGATAGCTTGTAATGTAAATCAATGGAATCTTTCTAATAATATAGCAGACTACTCACATTAAATGCATTTAAATGTCACTTTATTACCTCATAAAAATGTCTTAATATTATACTTTAACACTTAGTTTTATGACTAAAGATCTGCTGATTTCATTTAGAACATAAAATGCTATGCAATACAAGGACGACTGAGAGATGAACAAATAAACAATCCTCATAAACCTGAAGATTTCGTTTCTAGTGATTATTGTCGATTTGATTACAAAGATCCTATTTAAAATGACGTATCTCCATTCAATAATAAAACGACTTGAGCTGAAAATTGAGTGTTTAATCTTGTCATTATGCATAACTGACACTCTAATTTGATACTGTTCAGTGCTTTGACACAATCTGTATTGTTAAAAGCGCTACATAAACAAAGGTGACTTGGCAGGAAGAGCTCAGCGAGGTGTACCTGTACAATGGTAATGATGGCCATGAACACAGGAGGAGGACAGAGTCTGCTCTGATGGAAGTACCATCGGCGGTCTGTCTCGCATGGCAGAATCTCATAGGCCACGTAGCGCACAAAGCGCTTGTACACGCCCAGACCCGTCTCATCCAATAGGATCTCGCGCTGCAGGGTGCGACGCCCATTTGCAATGGCTCGGCGAAAACTACTGGAACGTTTACTGTTCATCTGAGAGAGAGAAATGTACATCACATTAGCTGTTAATACAGTGAGAAGTTGTGTAATTTAACATGTATGTGACCCTGGAGCACAAAAGCAGTCATAAGTAGCACAGGTATATATTTGTAGCAATAGCACAACGATACATCGTATGGGTCAAAATGATCTGTTTTCTTTTATGCCAAAAATCATTAGGATATTAAGTAAAGATAATGTTCCATGAAGATATTTAGTTAATTTCCTACCGTAAATATATCAAAACTTCATTTTTGATTAGTAACATGCATTGCTAAGGACATCATTTGGACGACTTGTAGATTTTTTTGCACCCTCAGATTCCACATTTTCAAATAGTTGTGTCTCGACCAAATATTGTCCTGTACTAACAAACCAGACATCAAGAGAAAACTTATTTATTCAGCTTTCATGTGATTTATAAATCTCAGTTTCAAAAAATGTACCCTTATGACTGGTTTTGTAGTCTAGGGTCACATATACATGGGTCAAAGATGTAAAGATGTCCGCATCAAAAGAAATTCACCGAAGTGATTTTATGTAGAAAGCACTTTAAATGTAAGTAAAGTGTCTACTTTTAAGGTTTCAAATACGTTTTTGGAGAATAAAATGTCAAAATTTGCTTGAAATAATGTTACATTGTCATTGAGTGTAACACAATATTTCTGTAAAATTCAAACAACATGCTCATTCTGACTTGTACATATTAAACTATATAAAAGAATAAGGAAGCATATTAAATTTCATTGTGTTTTAAATGAGTAAAAAAATCTTATTGACAAATGGGTAAAACCTAGGATAGTGGCAAATTGAAAAATGTAAATTTACAACAAATTAGTATTTGTGGTGAAAGTAATTCATCTTTCAATGTGTCAAATTGATTTTTGTTGTAAATATGCCTGACAAGATTGTTACAGTGAATGACATTTTAGTGGAATCAGGGAAAAGTGTGTGATATTTATTTTTGGCTCAGAAAAACAAAAACAAAATTATAATTAATTTAAGCTTTTTAATTTTTTTTAGGGGAAAACAACAACAATTTAAAGCAGTATTACACATATTATTTTTTTGGCTAAACACTTTCTCATCTTTTACCCACATCTATATTTCATAACCAATTCCGTTCATAACCAAAATATGTATCATTAAATGATGATTAATGTTAATACACCAACAAAAATGTAACTGAACCACAATAATCTGCTCAGTACAGAAATAATAGAAACTGCATCAACAGTAGTAGACCACGAGATAGTTTACAGTTCCTCATAGCATTTATAGCAAACATTAAATATAGCGTATTTTCCGGAATATAAGTGACATTTTATTTTAATCAATGCAATATAATGCAATGAATGTAAAGTGTGCCAACCATGCACAAGGTTTAACTTTAAATACATTTGTTTAAGATTTGCTGTTTATAATAAATGTGGTTTGTTATGACTGTCACTATTTAGTTTTATGCTTATATTTTTCATTTCTATTCTATTTACAGTTACATTTTAATGATTTGTTGTGAAGTGAGAGGAATTATGGTTTATAATATTTGCAAACATTTAATATACAGTTGTTGTTTTTTTTACATTATTTATGATTCTAATAATAACATGGTACTTTACATCAATGGAACTGATGTTTTTCACAGTGTAATACAAACAATTAAAACACCATTCGAGCACTAAAATAATGCTTAATAAAACTAAAAAACGCACGTAAAATGCACGTAACAAACAACAAAAGAAATATATTAAAAAAAAATTAAGCATAATGAGTCACAAGTACTTCTGGAAACTCCTCTACATTAAATATACAGTGGTATATAAAACATATATTAACATGATTATATACATATAATTAATACAAATTCAATATAAATGTAAGTATAACTAACAAATCTTTTTCAAAATATTGTTATTATATATAATTTAAAATGATATATTTTTATTTCTTATTAAAAAAAATAATTACACCAATAATTTTAAACGTTATTTGTCCAATAACTGACTGATTTTAAAATACATAATTTTCACCATACATGACATAGCAGTTAGTCTTTTAGTTAGTATTTTAACATGAATAACTAAATTTAATATGAAAAAATATATGAATTATGCTTCCACTGTCCTTAGATAAAAGGGTCTGCTAAATGACTAAATGTAAATGTAGAAACATTAACAGTGTTTTTGTGAGTGGTTATATGCCCATACACTTTAACAGTGCTCATACAGTAATTACACACACACACACACACAAAGACATGGAGCAGTTTAATACTGTGACTTTCTTACAGATTACTCCAATGTATGTAGGATTTCTCACACTCTACCCTTTCTTTTCCCTGTTTCTTCCGTCTCCCACATGCCCCAGATTTACACTTCACCCAAATCCTTTTAAATTCATAGCTTTTTCTCTGCCTTTGCCTCAGTCTCTCTTCCCGTAGAACACGGTTTTAAACCATGGAGTGTCTTGAATCCAAGCCACAGAAAGCGTACGTGCTCGTGTATCAGGGTGTGATTACGTGAGGGTTCGTATCACGTCTCTGAATGAGTCTAGCTAGAGCACCAGAACTGTCAACACAGAGCGCCGCAGTCATGTGTGTGCGAGTGTGTGTGTGTATTAAAAGAGCCTGCGGCAAAATTGATTCAACTGTCTGTGCCAGAGTGAAAACACTTACGCCCCCTCTTATCAAGTGTGAGATAGTGAAGAAGGTCCTGAGAGGAACACGGCTGGATTTGTAAAGGAAGCACGTGGAGGTTCAGAAATTACAGAGCCGAGACCTGCAGTCTATTACTGACTGTGGGAAGAGCTTTTCATTCATGAACACACACACACGCGCGCACACACACACTCAGCATTCACCTGCTCCGGATCTCACAGAAATAACATGACAATCAAATGTCACTCAATATTTCTGCATCAAGGGATCCATATGGTTGCATATACACACATGAACACAAACACATAAAATTACATTTGAAAGGCTTTGGGGCAGACTTGTATTTAGCAAGGACACATTCAATTGATTTAAAGTGACAAGAATGTTATTTCTATAAAATACTGTTCTTTACTATTCATCAAAGACTTCAGGAAAAAATTATTCTAAATTGATAATAATCAGAATGTTTATAAATCACCATATTACACTGTTCAAAAAAATAAAAGGAACACAAATAACACATCCTAGATCTGAATGAATTAAATATTCTTATTAAATACTTTGTTCTTTACATAGTTGAATATGCTGACAACCAAAATCACACAAAAATTATTAATGGAAATCAAATTTATTAACCCATGGAGTCACACTCAAAATTGAAGTGGAAAAACACACTACAGGCTGATCCAACTTTGATGTTATGTCCTTAAAACAAG